>JAODUG010046399.1:1545-16231 GCA_027564795.1 Aphredoderus sayanus | reverse complement strand
CACACAAATCATACATAATCAGATGGCGCCGCCATGTGGCCAAATGTGAGATTTTTGAGTACATTACGAGGGTTAAGTAGTTGCAATAAATTGGAATTTTAACATGACAAAGTGAGAGGCATATTTTGAAATGGATAGCAGCACCAGTAAAGAATCACTGTAACAGATACAATTTGAGCTCAGCTGATATGGACCATGGGAGGATGGCTGCTTATGAAGGAAATTACATCATTCAGCTTGGAACAGAAAATGACCTCATGCTGACTGTTAAGGGTATACTGTACACAGAGAGAGAGAGAGACAGATAGAGAGAGAGCACTATGTATACTTTGGTTAACCGATAGCACTGTAACGTTAAGCATTAATACTACTGGAATGAAATCAGGAGAGGGTGAAACCGACCTATGCAAGAAAATGGCAACATTGTTGATTGTTTATTTTAGGAAGGTTACTCAAATGGATACTGTTTAACACTCCTGTTGTCCTTAAATAGATCGTATTGTGCCACCAGATGGTGCCATCTGCTTGTGTATGATTGTGTAGATCTCTTCATTGTCATTTCTGTTTGTATTTATTGCTTTATCAATTATTTATTCATGTATTTTGGTTTGTTATTCTGTGCCTTTTAACCCTCCTGTTGTCCTTGGGTTTCAAACTCATACCTTGTTGTGCCAGCAGTGCACATCATATGTGTGTGTAAACTGTAGAATTCGGTTTAGCGCCTTCTATCTGCCACAAAGAGGTAGGGATTTGGGTCAGTTTGACCCGGAGGACAACAGGAGGGATAAGTGTGGCTTTCAGTATTTTAAAAACCATGAGCAGAATTGGCAAAATTAGCACCATGAAATCCTATAATTTAGAGGAACTACTTTAGCTAAAGTAGCACCACCATTTTGGCCTTAATTCAAAAGAAATGTTTGGATGAAACAATTGCATGCACATACTGTATATGCTCATGCCGTCATAATTGCACCATGCCCCCTTTGGCCTATAAATGTTCACCACCCTTTTGATTGTTTCAATTGCATTCTACAGGTAAAAAGAGATTGCTAATATTTCATCTCAACATACAATCACTTCTCCCTTCAGTGCTTCCTCAGAAGCTCTGCCCCCCACATTGGATGCCCCTTGCTAAGGCTGGGACATTTTTTTTGTGGCTTAGTAAGCTCAGTCCACCACGTTGGGTGTATAGAATTTGGGCTCTGCAGAACAGCATATTTTCTTTCAGCGCACACAGAATGGATACCTAGCAGATCGTGAGGAGATTTATAATCTGATTGACAAGGTATTTTCTGAATTTGACAAAAACCTTTCTTTGATTAGAATTGCTAACCCCACCTCTAATGATGCTGGCTGACCTTTGAGGCATGATTCTACATATTTAGTGGCCAGTCATTAATCAACTTGAGTTGTCCTTGGCAAACAAGTTTATCAAGTTATTAGAAAATAATCATTTTTCTGTTTGTGTATTGTACACAATTTTGTTTTCTCTCTACATGTTCCAAGCTCATTCTATCACACAAAGGACTAACTTGCCAAAACAACATTTAACTCACAATAAACTGCTCCACAATGACCCCTAATTGTCTTGGGGACTGGGACAGTACAATTTAAAATAAGAATCCTCCAAAAATATTACTGGAAGGGATCTGGAAGAGCTATTGGACCTCCCAGGAGTTGGGTTGGACCTAAGCCCAACAACAGAGCTCATTGCTGGGGTAAGGATCTTAGAATATGCCCTGGATTATGGAGCTAAAAAGCCAGAACAGGCCTGGGGACAGTAGTAGAAAAATAATACTGATTTTGGCCTAGGGAAGCAAGAATGTTTTGTAAGAGACAGTTTGTGTGGTGTTAGGGTAGAGTTTGAAGAATACAAATCTTATTCTTATATAGACTATTAGCCACTATTATAGGCTAACGAAAAGCTCAAATTACTGTAACAAAATGCCCTCCCTTAACAGTAACCAAAATAGATAATGGTTTCAAAAACATATTTTAAAAATCCATTTGTCAGCACTCCTAGAGTCCTAAATACTTGCCCCACTTGTGCTAAGTAGCACTCAGGTGTGAGAGGGGCTTACACTTGCACTGGTTTCAACCAATTAGAATTGTTTTGGATTCAGACTCCAAGAAGAGTGCCCCTCCTACGCTCAAGCAGTTATGTTTCAAAGCAAGATAACTGACTGGGATTCCAGGCTCCATCAAGGAGTGACCATTTAAGTCTCGTAATGTCTTTCATTTTATCGAATTATGCCACTAGAGGGCGCCATCTGATTGTGTATGATTTTGTGTGTTTTTTAATTGTCATTGCTGTGTGTATTTATTTCTTTATTAATTATTTCTTTATGTGTTTTCTTTTTTTGTGTGTGTTGTATTCAGGTTTAAACACACACCTTGTTGTGCCAGCAGTGCACATCATGTCTGTGTAAGCTGTAGAATTAGGTTTAGCGCCTTCTCTCTGCCACAAAGAGCTAGAGTGTTGGGTCAGTTTGCCCCGGGGGGCAACAAGAGGGTTAAGGTAGAACTTACGTGAGTACAGACTCACTAGTGTTGTATTATGTAGCAGGTAGGTTTCATAATGTTTAATTTAATGCAAAAAATGGCAAACAATAATACTTTAATTTTGTGATTTTCAGTCTAAACTATTTAATCCACTTTTTATTGGCTTTCCTGCATTAGTATAAACATCAAGAAATGAGCAGGGGAATGGGGAAAGCTTCATTTTAAATATGTACGAACAGCTTAAGATCAAATCTGTTCTTACACAAGGCAGATGCTTTCAAGGAATGGCACCTGAAGGCAGTAAATATTGAGCGTTACAGCTCTGCATCTTGAAAAGAGACAATTGTCAAGTAAAACAGGGCTCCAAATTGCAGCCTGGTTTTCATTCTTGGATTGAGTAAGTAAGTAATGTTTCTATAATAATTTATTTTATTATTTAAAAATAAGCTTCAAAGCTTCATCTAGGACCATCAACAAAGAAGTAGAAATGGTTAATTTAGACAGAACAGTCCCATATGGTCTGATTAGCATACTACGTTGTTAATGATAACTTTTAATGCTGTGATCATCACACACGCTCATTTTCACTGAATTCTAAATGAGGAATTAGCATATTAGAAAAAACATCTCACTAGCCCTGGGCTGCAAAGAAAGGTGGTGTCAGATGCCACTTTCTGTCTCCAGCAGCAGTTCCAACAGTAGGCGGCAATGTTCTTGTAAAAACGCACTTAAACACACACATGCACAAACTCACATAAGATAATGGATAAACATATGTTCAGAGCCTACAGACGGGATTGTGATGTGATTTGGGATGGTTCTACAGCTGTCAGTGTCCATCAAACCAGCGATGCATGGCTTTTTCCTACTTCAGAATGTGCAACTACATGAAAAGAGAAAATGGGAAAAAAAACTTTAAGGTTAATTAAACTGGATTATAGAGTTGATTTTATTTTCTTCATTAATTATGCATACTTGTTCAGGAAATGTTCTTTGCAATCTGAAACAAATGCGACCCATATTACAGTCTCATCAGAAAGCATGGACAAGGAATCCACTGCAGAGATACTGTCGCACTGATACGTCACTGCATCTCTTCATGCAAGAAAAAGGAAACGCATAAAATGAAAATGCAAACGCCTGCAACAGCCCTTTAATGCTGCTATAAATCACTAGGGATCATCAGAGCTAGCTGTTGTGAAATAACCTCCTTTACGCACACACACACACACACGCACGCACGCACACACAAACATACAATATTTCACTCTGGGCCAGTGTATGAATGTGTACTTATAAACAATGACAATTAAGTGAAAGTTTATCTTAACAGAATTACCACATTAACACACAATAACAATGTGCAATAACAATAAACGATAAAAACACGATGGCTCTATCCTAGATAGCGTCAAGTAAATAAAAAGGGAACAGTCTAAATCAGAGAGACATGCTTGTGCCTGGAAGTAGGTGGCACACATTACCGTGCTGAAATGGTGAACAGCAAATCGTATGTGGTCTAATGTGGGACGCAATGAGTGGAGAGTGTGTGGACCTCCTACTCTCAAGAAAGGTCTCTGTTAGCATGTGGGGAAGGCCAACGCAGACAAACACACAGACACACGTCCCTATGTAAGTATATAGTCCTAGCTATCATTACTCCCCTATGCTTGAAAGTGACACTGAGAACCCAGTATACCTTGTAGAGATAAGAGCTTTGATCAGAAGCACTGGGTCACACACATAGGCCCAGACCACCAGAGAGGCTGACGATAACTGGTTATCAAAGCTGACAAGCATTCTTCTTAGTACAAAAGGGGGAGAGAGAAAGCAGAGAGAGAGAGAGAGAGAGAGAGAGAATTTGCAGGAAGAAAATGAGATAGGAAAAAGGTAGATGGGCATAAGTAAAAAAGGAATGAAAGACAGGTGGAGAGAGAGAGGGAAAGAAGGGGTATATTTCACCTCCACACACCTGCTGACTCATTTTCTCAAAGGAGCCTTTCATTAAGTCTGCAGAACAGTCAGTCTCTCCAATGTTGCCAATTTACCTGTCACATTACTCCAGCTCACTTTCTGCTCTTTTATCTGGGATTTTCATATATGGAGAATTTAGAGGCCGTGGAAGTTTTATATTACGTTCGGAAAACATTAATAACTGATTTAGTTTTTGTATGGTAAACCCAAACTCACCTGCATCCTGTCTTATAGGGAAAACATTAAATAAGTATTATCAATGTAAAAATTGTAAATTCAACACTTACAAAGACGGCATTGATGTGTATTGGCTTTCATCTGTACAGCTCCTTCCTGTAGTCAGTCTACCTGCCATATACTGTAGCTAGCAGTAAAGCTAATCAAACACACTAATTTAAGCAAGCCAGAATGGCTACAAAACCTAAACATATATTGTAAGATACATACAATGAGAAAATTGCTAGGAAATTGTTCCACAACTTTGGTTAGTGCACAAAAATGTGCATTACAGATTTGGGGAGACATTCTGGGGTTTTGGGTGGGATAGGCTCCAGTGTTCAAGGCTAGGTGGAGCGTTTCTCCTGACAAGTGTGGTTCACAGATCAGGATCTCAATGAATCCTTTCAGAAGGTGACAATTTAGCCCACCACAGCTTCTTTAAAGAAAACTATCCAAAATCATCTTATATTTTAACATTCCAACCAGTAAGCGAAATTCTCACAGCTGAAAGTTAGAGAAAGTGCAAGAGAAAACTAGAGCAAGCAAGAGAGAGAATTTTTAGCCTTTTTACCTAAAACAGAAAACACCAATAACAAACTGTTGTTGATGTAAGACTTTTAGAGGACCGCCTGGCTTCACTTTCCACCAAGGAGGCTGTGGCCAAACCTTATGCGTCCTCACATGTTCCAGCCCACCCACAGAACATATAGCAAAACTATATTTCAACCCCTGAAGTGCGGTGTCAGCAACTGCTTTTCCCCTACTCTCCCTCTATACCCCAAGATGACCTTTTACAGCTACAGTCTCCAGGACATGGCAGGCACAAGTACGCACACACACACACACACATATACACAATCCCATCTCAATAGCCTATCTATGAACCCACTATGATGGCTATTAAAATGTTAGTTTGATGTTTAAGCTAGCCTTCTTTCCCTTCAGGAGGGCAGACATATGTCAAGCCACAAACTCTCACTGAGTTCTTAGAAAGAATTGTATCAGAGACAGAGAGAGGGGACACATATAATAGACAAAGAGTTTATGTTTCTGTTTTTATTCAGTCGAGTGATCCTAGAAATACCAACCACGCACTTCTCAGTTCTGGTTTAAGCAATCATCAAAGCATCTCCTGCCCAAAATGGAACAATATTGTGTACACAACCGTAATAATGTTATATTGTATGTGGGTAGCCAAAAGCAATGTATTGTACAATGCAGTAGACCAAGTGGCCTTACGTAGAGTAAGCCATGTTGGATAAAGATTGTCGATATTTGAAGTCATCAAAACAAAAACACCTTTCCTTTCAGTACCATAGGGTGTTCCTTCAGAAGCTATGACCCTGAAATTGCACACACATTGTCAAGGCAGGGAAATTGTTGTGAGGTGCGGTCTTTACCATTTGTATTCCCATTTACAGAGCTAGTGCTGGTAGAAAAATCTGATTTGATTTTAACTTATACATACAGAACTGACAGCTAGTAGACCATGAGCAGATATTCACTGAATATGACTAAAAGTGTATTCGTTTACAAATGCCTATCCCACTTTTAAGTAATAGCTAATGCTTTGTTTTAATTATTATCTCAGTAAACTATCAGGTATTATTAAACCACTATCTATGATAATCACCACTACCTATGATTTACAGTGTTCATGTAGTGCTTGGGAGGGGTATAGCCCAGTAGTTATATATACACACATATATACACACAATCACAGACCAATCTGTGATTGATATATTCCACCCCACTAATGTCTGTTTACTGGATAATTTGTTCAGTGAGCAGGAAGCATAGCTCTCACTGTATGTAGAACACACACACACACACACACACACATACAAGGACGGCAAGAAATTCCTTAGTAAACCATATCTGTTCCACACTGAAGTCATAGTGTATGCTTTCACCATATGCAGTATAGTTTGGTTTCTATTTTATATTAGTTGTTTTCTTTCAGTAAGAACAAAGATACTTCCTATGTTGGAAGAGGGACTCCTGATCTCTGAGAAAATTATTGTAAAATGTATTTCATAATTTAACAGTTAGACACTACATTTCGCACGCAGAGACTAGCCACAAATTGACACTGATAAATACATAGAAACGGACAGAACAGACATACACACAATTACAAACAGAAATTATACACAAAGCCAACACACAGACACAGAGAGTCTGGCCACCCAGGATGAGAGAACTGGAAACTTTAACTGTGTTTATAGCCTAACTCTGGATTAGAGGGTAGAGGATATGTGAGAGAGAGAGAGAGATAGAGAGAGAGAGAGAGAGAGAGAGAGAGAGAGAGAGTTGCTCAGCTGTAACTAATTAAAACACAGGTCCCCTCCCACTCCCATACACAGTAACTTCTATGTTAACTATGCTTCCTGATGTATAGTAGTTGTCGATGAAAGTTGGAGTGTTTTTAAAAACCAGCCCAACAGGCCAATCTTGTTAAATTGGTGTGTGTGCGTTTAACAGAAGCTGATGAACCTGCCAAAACAGACATTCCTATCTACCTGACCTAGAGTAGCTTTGGTATTACACACACACACACACACACACACACACACACACTAAATAGGACACAGCCTCTTCATAGACTTCAGAGGGACCACTGCTTCCTCTCTGACATAAACTGTGCTCTTTGAAAAAACTCTTTGATTTTACAGTCAACTGGGCAAACTGGATGACTATAAGCATTCCTGCCATAGAGAGACTGTGGAACACATGGCCATGTGCTGATGTTTGTCCAGTGGTGTTTTATAACAGGTATAAAACAACTACGAGTCTACTGTATAGGCCACGGCTACCAACTTTGCATTACTTTACTTAATGTTTATTAACCAACATTCCATAGGGATCTCATCATAAACCCAGTGCAACCAAAGTGAATACTCCTATTTCAATAACTTCTAAAGGACTGTACTAACCATTTTCTGTATTGGCTTATTGCGCTCCCAGTTTCCTCGGTTACATTAGAGGGGAAAAAACGGAGTCAGGTGTTAAACGTAGCTTACGGGGAGATAAAAATGGATCCTTAAATTACTTTGAGAAAATTTCCACTCCAAGCTACAGGGCATGTAATGCTGGCAAAGCCTGTCATAACTTCCCCCGTGTACTGTAGGATGAATTAGAAAAACCTAAGATAGAAAAAAATAAAAAGAAATCAGTTCTGGCTGCTAGAAAATAATATTGGAATATGTCTGAAAACCACTATGTTTAAGAATCAGCTGCAAGCCATTTACTGTGGAGGCTAACTGCCAAGCTTTGAACATTATGTCTTATTGGCCAAGCTAACACACAGCTCAAAGCCTTATAGATGAAAGCTGTACAGAAGAACTGAAGAACAATACAACCATTAACAGTGTGAACAAGCTTGGATAGATTACTTTCAACATGTGATACGTTAAAGATTACATAAAACTGATTAAGCCTACCAATGTGTCAGGTGGCCAACAGAGCTTGGTCTCTCAAGCTACGGGCTGTGACTGAAAATGGAGCATAGCCCTACATCTGGATGGACTCTTACTGTCACTATACAGCAAAGACTTTGGAGTCAAAAGTTAATTATTGCACACCCCTAAATGTCACAAAATGTACATTTTAATGCCAACACTCCCACAAAGACAAGCGTGTAAAACACAAACACTGGTGTTTCTTGAGTTGCCTGCCAACAACAGTGTGGGTTGAGGTTCCTCGCTAGCTTCAGATCAGTGGCGGCCGAACATGTGTATGTACTGTAGGGTTCCAGTCTGACCACCGCTCAAGCCCAGTGCAAGCTGATTGTTACTGTTGTGTTAGCTAGCTTGAACATTCCAGATGACTATAGGCTATGCCTTGACCTCTCTTAAAAGAAGCTCAGGAAATCTGTTTAAAATGGCAAAACATTTTGCCATTTTTTTGTGGCTTGGTACATGGGGGTGTGGCTAAGAAACAAGCAAATGTATTTATTTTTTTATTCTTTTTTTTTTATTTGTATTGTTATCTGATGCTTGATCCATGTATTTCCATTGCACTCTATGTAAAAGTACTTCAAAAGCACGAAGCAAGGTAGAGAACATATGCTTTATAATGAAATTGCGACAAATGCAGAAAACAACAAATAAGGATGCTGATGATACAGTAAACATTGATGTGTTCCTGTTCCTAGTCTATGTTTTGTCAGATGCTAATCTTTTGCAGGAAGGTTGATGAATTTTGCAATTAGCAACTTTACAATCAGCCAGCTTACTTTCCCTTTTAAATATCACTCATTTGTTTACTTTACATCCAGTGTGAACTAAATGGCAGCTCTCGTTCTCTTTTGCTGAAACTCTTCATATTTTAATACTCATACGCATTGTAGCAAGGTCGGAGTGTAATTAATTGTTCTAAAACAACCATACGTAGACATGGAGAAGCTATAGTATACATGTGCATACTGTCATTTCAATCAAATAGAAAATGCTATTGCTAGTTAGCAGTGAAGTGAATGACAAGCACCAGTGTCAGCTTCATATGTTGCCTGGTTGTAAAATATAGGTAAATATATTTTAACCTATTAGATATATAATATGACAAGTATATCAGGCCAACTACCTTACAACTAGTGTTGGACGACTCAACGTAGTCAGGCATGCATAATTGATGTGGTATTGTTATATTATACTCCCTTCCCCTTTTCTTCCTCTGCCCACCTCCCTTCTCTTTTTCATCTTCCCACCTCCTTCCCCTTTCTTCCTCCTTCCCACTCTATCCTGTTCATCTTTCTGGTTTCCCTTTAACCATTTCCATTCCTCAAGCTCACTTGTTAGCCCAGAAATCCATTGTCCTTACACTTCTCTCTCCTTATATTGTAAACCCACAGTAACCCTTGTCTTGTGGCTGTGTGGTGCTGGTGCTGGTGAATGTTCAGTTTTTCACCTCTAGGTGGGGACAGAGCCATCATAGCCATGAAAGTGTGAGTGCGCACATGGTTGAATGCATGTTAGGGAGAGGAGGGGAGGTGTGCAGGATGAAGGGAGTACAGTAGAGAGGGAGAGAGAGAGTGTGTGTATGAGAGAGAGAGAGACCTTGACAGAGCAGTCGGGGTGGGCACAGGGCAGCCAACCACATCCAATGAGTGACCTTCCAGAGACCTTAGTCAGTCCAGCCAGAATGGTCTCGTCGCCAGCCAGACCACCAGCTCCCTCTCCCTCTCTGGCAAAATACCTCTCTCTCATTCTCCTTTTTCAGCCTTATCATTCTATCCATCTTCTACCGAGTCTTTCGCTCCCTTCCTCATCTACACTCCCTCCCTGCCGTCAGCTTAACCTTTCCAATGTCGACTCCTTCAGTACCATACAGTATCGCAGACCAATTTTACTCTTTGTCAACCACGACGATAACAATGATAACAATCTCAATCTCTCAAATGTTCCTGTGCAGGGAGTACCCAATTTTATTTATATCCTTTAATTTAGCTCCCCAATTGCTGTAGACCTCCATTTTCTGAGCAGTTACTGATAAGTTGACTTATCAGTCAACACATAATGGGAATGCTTTTCGATTGCAGTTGGTTCTTTCTGACAATAATGGCCCTGATGTCAGTCGCCAACAAAAACTCAAATGTCCATAGTCCATTTGAGTCTTTTGAGATTGTTTTTGAACTATTTTGTGAAGAACAATTTCTTGTTTTGTAATTCGAAAATAAAAATAAGAATTGTTTAATTTGAATTAAAGGATTTGAATATCCTTATCCCTTTGTCCACTTTCTCCTTGTACTGCACAACAAACAGCCACTAATCTTTACATCATGTTATACTCTATATCCTGTATATGCTGGTCTGTTTTGTTATAGTGTTCTTGTGAGAACTCTACTTAGGCTTGTTCATGTGCCAGGTCCAAATTTTTTTTGTGGCACATTACAGTTTTAGGCATCCATCGTCAATCTTTGGGGGAGAATTGTTCATGAACACCCCGCGCTTGACTGAGGGTTGTAATAATCACGAAAATGTGTGGCTATTGGTGTAGGGCTTGATTTTAAAAGGGTTTTAAAGTGCTGCTGAATCATGGTCATGGAGCGTGACACCTTTCACCATTTCTGACCACAACAATAGCCCTTATCACCAATATAGTCGCGCTTATCTAACAAAATGGGCTCCATACACACAATCGCCATGTATACTACTGCACACACATCACTGGAGACACATCGCGCACATTAACGCCAGGGCCCTCCATCTTTTTTGCGGGCGTCCATTTATGCTGAAAGACAAAACACATAAAAGGGGGAGGGGAGGACCTTTTCTTTCCCCCCTCCTTCGATGAAATGAAAAGCTTGCGCTGCAGTGATATGTCAGTGCGAGCACAGGTTCAACCGTGGGTCAGTGTACTGTGGATTTTTTTTTGTCTCAAATTGCCTGGTAGGGGAGAGCGATAAGGACACAGGGTAGAGCAGGAGACAAGGAGATACGAGATGAAGATGTAGAACTGAGAAAAGGAGCATGGAGGAGATAAACAGGATGCAGAGTGAATAGGTTTGAAATTGGAGAGGGGGGCTTTCAAAACAACGCACCACTGTGAATATCAAGGCAACAGGGGGCTCTACAAGTCTGTACACTTTTTCTCTCTCCCTCCCATTTTCTCCCTCTCCTCACACACACACACACACACACACACACACGTGCACATTACGATGTGTGAGGTCACCATACTTGCGGATATGACCGCAGGCTCACAGAGGAGAGGACGCCATTGTGAGAGAGTGAGACACAGTGGGGGCTCACGGAGTGACTGAGAAGGTGGGGGGTGGGGGGGGGGTGAGAGGACAGAGATAGGTACAGAGAGGGGAGACAAGAGGAAAGGGGGGAGAAAGTGCCTTTGTGAGAGGAAAAGTGCATATTGGAGAGGGAGACAGAGACGCATTCATCCAACAAGAGCTGAGGTTAAAAAGTCGACAGCATCATAAGCATCAAAGGAGAACCATAGAGAGTCATTCTTCTTTCCCCAAACACATGGCCATAACAACGCCCTGAAATATGGCTCATGTCTATAATATGACTGGTGTTTTCCCTGATTCGCTGAGAACATTGCCATGTCTGCTAAAAGGAAATAGGAGTTTGAAATATCCTTCTAATTTCACCCCATACACTTGGTGTGGCTTGGAATGGATGGCTACTATAGAGGCATAATGTTTCTGCTCTAATGCATGGCTTCAGGAACCAGTGCAACCGCTGCCACTGCAGAATGCCAAGTAAGTCAAAGATCACCTTGATTGTCATTAGTTAGACTCCCCATTTGTGTTACATCAATCACAGAAATCTAAATGTGCAATGCAGCTCACCGTTTATGTTTGAAACATAACTGTGCATGTGACTGTACAGTAGTTAGCCAGTAGGGTTAGCCAGAGTCTATGAGACGTGGAGGTGTAGAGGGGAGTGCCAGACACAGGAATGGTCATGCAATCATGTTGTGTCAAACCAAAACAACTTACAGTATGTTAACATTAGTCTAGGCACAAATTGAGAAGTGTGCGTCTAAAGGCGGGGTTTTGATAACGGAGACATATTGTTGATATTTTAACACCTCTGCCTTCAAAACCATAGGGTGCTGCATCGGAAGCTCCAGTTCCAGTTGTCCCTAGCCTGGCTCCACCCTAATGCTCGCAGATACATTTTGACTGAGATTATAGTCTGGATAGAGCTAGAGCTGGTAGAGCAAGATGAAGCGATACAAACAGTTGTAGCAACACTGATTGGTTAAAGGCTGCTCCAATAGTCTCACAATTAACCCAAGGTCAATGCCTATTAGAATGGAACACTATAAACAATCACCAATGGAGCGTGTCCAGACCCTATTCATGACCAACTTATTTTGTATTTATATGCTACCATTGGGTGATATTATATACAAATATGGAATTAGTTTTCATTGTTATGCTGATAATACCCAGCTACAGTATATATGCCCTTAGAACTACAAAGCCATTCAAACCTCCACATCTTCGAATCATGCCTTTTGGAAATGAAACAATGGGTGTCTTTAACATTTTTACACCTTAATTCTAATAAGACTGAGATGATGATTATTGGACATACATTGGCACAGACACCTATTTTAAGGACACCACAATTAACTTTGACAAATGTAATATCGCTCAGAGTAACTCAACAACAAATCTTGTTGTTGTATTTGATTGTGTGCTCTCTTTCGATTTTCACATTAAAGAGATTACTAAAATTGCATTTTTCCATCTATGCACATTACAAAGATTCGTCCAATTTAATCTGCAACAGATGCAGAAATGTTCGCGTCTTGTTTATTATAACTGTTTACTCTCCGGCCTTCCGAGAAAGACTATTAAAAATCTACAGATGGTACAAAACATTGCTGCCAGAATACTGACTGAAACAAAAAGAATTTGAACATATCACCCCAATACTTGCTGAACTCCATTGGCTACCGGTCTATCTTAGATTTTAAGATTTGACTACTGACTTATAAAGCATTACATGGATTGGCCCCTTCTTATTTATCCAATCTAGTAATACCATACAGTATGTACCATCACAAAATGCTGGCTTGTTAACAATCCCTAAAGTTAAAAAGAAATCAGCAGGATTTAGAGCATTCTCACATCGGACACCAGTATTATGGAATTCCCTACCAGCTGATGTTAAAGGTGCTAGTACTGTTGCAACCTTTAAAACCAAACTTTAAACCTATCTATATAGTAAGCATTTCCCTAGCATTATTTATGTTCACCTACACTCAGGGACCTATATCCATTGGGCCCCTTTTATGTCGTCTTGTGTGTTTTTTGTGTTTCTGGCCTCTATTTTTCTCCTTCTCCTGAATGTGGTGAATGGGGTAAGAGGCCATGATCGTGGGCAATGAGGGGATGGTGTGGCTGGCTTTCTTCTGTCCGGGGACAACCTTCATCGGGAGGAGGAGCTGCCATGATGTCATTCGGACTGCAGATGGGGGTTGTTGCTTTTCCTGTGGCCGTGTCTTCAGTGTTGGAGTGGAGTGCTATTTGCGAACTCTACGGAGGCGATTTGATGGCAGTGGCTGGGTGTCTACCAGACATGACTATTGGAGTAGAGTGCTATGGGTGGATTCCATGGATGAAAAGTGGAATTATTTTTTGCGCAGTGCGATATATCACCTTAAATGTATAATTTTATCATTATTCTGCCTATCAACACCTATTGCATCCTAACCATCCTGAAAGGGTGGATTCCTCTCTCTGTGGTCCCTTCTCAAGGTTTCTTCCCCTTTTTACCCATGAGGTTTTTAATGGTAGTTTTTCCTTGCCCGGGGAGAGGAGCAGGTTCAGGGGTTGTTGTTATTTGTTTGTTACCTTGTGAAATATATGCTTGTAAAGCCCTTTGAGACTGTAAAGTGATTAAGGGCTATACAAATAAAATTGACTTGACGTACTGTATTATATTATATGGTATTTTTTGTCTGGTTACACCAGGCTAGTGGTCTGTGCCACTTTGTTTGTGTTCCCATTTACAGACCCTGGTAAATGGGTAGAAACACTGGATTATTTTGTATGCATGCACACTTAATAAGTGACAGTTAGTCACCTATGAGGAGATATTCACTGAATTTTACAAATGTATTATCTTAGAATGGCTAAGTTCACCTTTAATGCTGAAATTATATTAAAATTATATTTTGTTAATGAAGTAAGCACATAAATATGAATGTTACAGTAATGTAGCTATTACTGTATCAAAACAATCAGAAAGAAGATATTTAAATGAAATGCATTCTATGCAATGACCATGTCACCTATGTTGGCAGGATTTTTGGTATCATCTATTTTGTCGGCACTGATGATCAGAAGTTATAAATGTAACATTGTAATGACATGAGAAATAAAACTGAAAGAGTTTGTTCCACGAGACAGCGGAGATATCTCAGTCACTGAACTGAACGTTTTAAAGATGTAAGCGAATAATGTTACTTCCAGCTCAAGTAAAAAGAAACTGTCTTGAAAAACCAGAATTTTTGC
>JAODUG010046398.1:0-37881 GCA_027564795.1 Aphredoderus sayanus | reverse complement strand
AAGCAGGGAGAAGCAGGGAGAGAGGAAATGGAGAAAGCGAGCCAGAGCGTGGAGGCGGCTGTATGTGTGTGTGTGTGTGTGTGTTATTAGAGGGGAGAGCACGGCAGCAGGGGTTGTGTCCTGCCTGGACAGACAGGCAGGCTGACTGTATCAGTGTGAAGCTAATAGCCGGCCAGCCGCGGAACAAGATGGAAAAGGCAGAGCAGGCGGCAGAGCAGGCGTACTCTGAAGGGAAGAGATATCCCTCCCACCGAGGACCTCCACTGCCAAGGCCCGCGGCGTCTCGCTGCGGAGCCAAGTTTGCAGCGGCGATAACATGTGACAAACATCACTGTGTAACCCTTTTTCTTTGAAATTCTGCAATATTACCTGGAAATATAGAGGCTTTTTTGCTCTTTGGAATGTATTGGCAGGGTTTAAGGTCATGGAAAACCAGCGAATTTGAAAATTGTGTTTTCCATGCCTGGAGGAACGATTGATAATAATATTTCCATTGACCAAAGGGTTCCTGGCAGCCCCCCTGGTCTAGATAAAAAAACAAGGGACAGTCATAGTTTGGCTCTTTATATTTCAGAGCAGCAGAAAGATTGGGTGGTTTAAAGCCTTGTTTTAAAATCCACAATATGTTTACGTTAACTTTTCATTGTGTTCATTATATTTCAATATCATTGCAATGACATTTCAATGGCATGACAATGAAACATGCCAAGGAATAGTATAATATTGATATTATTTATTTATATTTTCTGGCAGACTAGCACAGGAAGTTGAATGTTGCCTCCCACTGGTTAAAAACAACTAATGGTCTTTGCAAACGGAACATCCGAGATCCGATCACAAGTGGAGATGCATTCTAATGCAGGTGTAAGCAGGCATACTTACAGTTGTCTTGTGGTCAAATCAAACAATATCCATGTTAACTCTCCTGTTGTCTTCCGGGTCAAACTGACCCAACGCACTAGCTCTTTGTAGCAGATAGAAGGCACCGATCTTAATTCTACAGCTTACCCACACATATGATGTGCACTGCTGGCACAACAAGGTGTGAGTTTGAAACCTGAGGACAACAAGAGGGTTAAAATGCACAAATAAACAAACAAATACATTAAGAAAGAAAGAAAGATACACACAGCACTGACACTAAAGAGAACTACACAATCAGACACAATCAGATAGCTCCATTTGTTGGCACAACCTGGTAATGCGTTTGAAACCACAAGACAACAGGAGGGTTAATGTGTGAACATGACATTTGTGTGAATGTGTGAATACAATACCAGTATACTAACTCTGAAACCTGGTCTTTCTGCTGTATGGCCCCACATAATGGCATTTTGTGTGTTCTTACACTCTTCTAGGAGAGCTCTTTGTGCCGACGTTTAGAATTCTACATCCAATGCTGGTTGAGGAGGGTGGCCTTTTCAACCTTTGTGAACAACAAACAACATATTGTTTGTTCATCATCATGAGGCTGATACACAATTTTCTAATCAGTTCATCAGTTCATCAACAACAGTAAACATACAGTATTACAAAAGTTCAGTCCAAATCGGTTGAGAACTTTGGAGTTATGCACACACACAGTCAGTTACACAGACAGACCGACACACACACACACAAACAAACATTTGTTGCATGCAACCAGAAGTTTCCCAGTTTAGATTTATTTTCATAATGTTGTGGTTGAGATGGGGAGATATGTGGGGACTACTGTATAACGGCCTGAGAAGTAGTCAAAGGATGCTTACAGGCGTGTAGGTGTGAGAGAGAGACAGATATTACACCAGGACAATGTATTTATGGTGGTGTTCACCAGGGCTGACACCCACATCCCAGGTGCATGGCACATAGACAGGCACACAGTTTGGGTAAAACTAGAAGATTGTGGCATTCAGTAGTTGTTCAAGAGCCCTTATCTAAGACCTCCCACCACCTATAAGGTGTGTGGTACAGTACCCTAACCCTTAAGCCCCAGACACATTACAATGCATTTCACTCATCGCCCATCGCTTTGTAGGTAAAATTGGTTGCTTGTATACTTTACAGGCTTTGGTTGCCTACGTATCACTCTTGTATATTTCCCACCCAGAATGTTGAGCTCCCATTGGTAGTCGCGTTGCCTGAAATTAAGATTAGTTTATCGTGGTACCCGCCCACTTCATGTCGCTAACAATTATTTTGGATGTTGTTGCTATACTGTACAAGTCACTTTCACTGCTACATTGCTGCTAGTCTCTTCCAGTGTGTCTGGAACTTTAGGTACTCTAACCTTAACCCATTTAGAGTACCTGAACTGAATTTAACCCAATACTTATTTCTACATTGTATTCTTTTTGGGATTACCCTCAAATATTTAAAAATGCTTCCTTTAGTGTGACAGAATGGTATAGTGGACTAATCTATTCTTGAGTTTTAAGGTTATGGGTTCAAACACAAACGGATCCAGTAATTAAAATGTCCTTGTTTATTTAATTTTTACTGTTTAGCCTTAAATGTTCCTTTAGGGCCTGTGTCCACCAAACGCATATTTAGAGCTGAGATCGCCGATTATCAATACAAACTCTATTACAAAAGATTCAGTGCTTCCAGCTCTTTCAGTTCAAACAATTGAATTTTTGGAACAGCGCTGGACTCGTCAATGTCACTCCTATCTTGTTGGCCAATTAAAATAGAGGAAGGGGCGGGACATACAATATCAACACTGTCAACAATGGCGGTGACGAAACCGATACTGACACAAATCATTTACATCGTTTTAGCTAACCTTTCTAAAGTTAACTAGTTATAATCATTATCCTATCGCCATAATCTGCTACTGTAAGGCGGAAGTGCTTTAAGACGTTTTTGTAACCTAGCAACAATAAGTGCTTGAGAGAAGCATGTAACCATGACCCTGACCTCCACATTGACACCTTCCCCCCTGCAGAGCCCATGCACGGCCCCCGGCGGCTGGAGGTGGTGGACGTCCAGTCCAAGCAGGTGACCATACGCTGGGAGCCGCTGGGCTACAACGTCACCCGCTGCCACAGCTACAACCTGACCGTCCAGTACCGCTCCAGGGTGGCGGGCAAGGAGGAGGCCCGCGAGGAGGTGTGCTACGACAGCCAGAGCCGCGACCCCCAGCACACCATCCACAACCTGACCCCCTTCACCAACCTCAGTGTCAAGCTGGTGTTGAGGAACCCAGAGGGGGTTAAAGAGAGCGGCGAACTGGAGGTCCAGACCGATGAGGACGGTAAGAGGAATGCAGAGACGTGGAGCCAGACACACACACACATTAAAAGGTTCAACAGTTAAAAGGTTCAGATGCAAAAACCTCTAAGTCCTCCTGACAAAAATTTGCATTAGCATTTTTAAATCGTAATATTTATTACTTTTCTTTATTTAGGGATCACTAGTTTCACCTTTTCTAGTGAAACATTTGTTACTGAATAAAAAGTCATATTTTCAAATAATCTAATTATTTAAATATTACACATTTAAATACAAAATATGTCAGATGGACATTGAGGATTTTGCATCTGAACTTTTCAGTTTTAATACACAGGCAATGTTTCCTTGGTGATGCAATAACACAAACAAATGTATCTCGATTACTGTAGTTTCACTGACATTGTGATTACAAAATGAATAACTGATAATATTCGACCAGTAATGTAGTAGTGCATAGCCAAATAAAATAAAATAAAAATGCTACATCGACATCGGTATTCGGTTATAGCTCCATACTGTCACCTGCTGTTCGCAGCTAAAGTACGTTCCTTATAACAGACAACCAATTAATCTATAACGATCATTTTTACTCACTAGTATTCCCAGTGCCAACTGGCAGAAGCATGAGCATGTAGTCGTGTAATTGCTTAATCGTGCAAGCACAACCTAGCAATCTACAGTAGCAAGAACTATAGTGTAAACATTGGTGTCTAAAATATACATGGTGACATGGTTCCAAAACCCTCTTGATAGTTTCCCTGCCAACATGACAGCCTATAAAATGACTGTAGCAATATTTGGTGTTAATTTGATATTGGGATCATCTCAGTATTTTTCTGGAGAGTAGAGGAGGCAGAAGGAAAGCTCTATTTCCCCTTGTTTCTCCTCCTTCCAAGATGAAAGATGCACTATTTTGCCTCAGCAGACTCAGGAAATGAACTCTATAGAACTCTCAAGGAACCCCCGGCTGCCTGATAACAAACTCAGCTGACGAAAAGAGAGTCTTGTCATGTCTGGCTTAGATATTTCTCTATTTCTGGTTGGAAACTTGAAAGAGGCAACTGCCTCTCACTCCCTGACTGTTCGTGTTTGTTTGTGTGTGAGAGAGTGTGTGTGTGCATATAGGTACGTGTATGTTTGTCTGTGTGTTTATGGTCCCGGAGGAACAAGGATGGAGACAAAGTGTAGCTGTACCATGTATTGTTTCAGATTATTCCTTTCTGAAATAGATAAATAAATAAGGCACATCTCCATATTGTCTGTCATTTACTGAATGAAAGCAATCAGTGTGAGGGCCAGATCTCGGGAAAGGAAAACACGGCACAGAAATTGAAATTCCCGCTGTTTCCCACGGGGGCATCACTTTGTTCGTGGTACATTTTCATGCACTAACAAAGTGTTGTGTTTTGGTCTGACGCTCAGTGATTTGAGTGGCAGTGACTTGAAATCCCAAAGATTTTCTTAAGAGATATGTTTTACTGCTACTGTTTGTTTTGGTCCTTGAAAAACACTCTGACTAATAGTCACTATGTGCACACCAAGGTGAAGCAAAACATTAGCAAAGAATACAACCACAATAATAAGATAAGAATAAGAATAAGAATGCATAGACCATTTGTTGACAGTCTACTCTCGATGGAAATTGTGTTAGTATTGTTTTAAGTAAGTTTTGACAGTGGTGCTCCAAATTCTTATCTACCTGGGTAGGACAACACCATTGCCACTGTTTGTGTTTTCCACAGTGCCAGGAGCTGTTCCTTTAGAGTCCATCCAGGGCAGTGCTTATGAGGAGAAGATCATCCTGAAATGGATAGAACCAGCTCAGACCTATGGGATCATCACTCAGTATGAGGTACAGAGGACCATGGTCACAAAAGGACACCTCAGGATCAGTAAACATGCTTACCATCTATATAAAGCTAGTTTTTCCTCCCTAAACTCAATGTGAAGTGTGGCTGGAGATTGCCAATATTTCCAGTCTTGAGGTGGTTTTCAACACAAATTGATGGATGGTGATGAACCACAGGTGCAATAATCACACTCCTAATTTTGAAACAGCGTCTTGATGTGAGATGTCAGTATATGGACTTAATTAGTCTATATTTATGTCTGCTCTCTCAGGCAGACCAAACACTGTTTTGATGCGAAACTCCTCACTAAAACCACTAAAATCTGATTCCTTAATGTGTTTCCTTATTTGGACACCTGAAAAACGTTAGTTGGAAAAAGATTATATTAATGGAACTACATTAAGCAACATATGTAGTGATCCATGGAACATGGTAACCAACTGGTTTGCAACAGCTGCTCAACACCAGGCAACAGGGCTGGTTGGTACAGCATAGTTTTAACTTTAAAGGAGATTGTTAAGCTTGAATAAACAGGTTTATGATTGGAGGAGGGGGGGGGGGGGTGGACCAGACACATTTTGGCTTTTCTTTGTATTTTAACACATGCATGACCTATAATGAAAGTTCTCGCTGTGAAACACACTGGGAACACGTATCGCAATTCCACAATGAGTGAATGTTGACACAAGAATCCAGCCAGAGCTGAACCGGGTATGAGGGCCATATTGGGTCTTGAATAATAGAAACCACCCGAGTCTCCACACACTGGATAAATACACATTTGTCTAAACCTGCTTAAGTTGAAAATAATCCTCCACTGTCTCCCTGCACAGATAGATTCTGCTCTCATCTCATCATATTCATCTTGACTAGGCTAGCATGTATTGACACGGTCACATCTTACCTGAGGAGGGCTGAATAATCAAATCCCATCAAGACTAACTGTAGCCTATAGTTGGTTTAATCTGATACCACATCATCACAGTGACCGATGCAATAAGAATAGGAAACATCACATAGAGTGATCATCATAACTGCTGTCAATATATATGTTATTGGCCTGTACTGATCTGTGCATGCCAGTGGATTTTACAGGTATGTTTGCTGCACAATTAACCATCAATATGCTGTTTAGTTACAGTTGTGTTTCTTTAATAGTAAAGTAGTAATAGTGAAGTAAAAGTGTTTTAACACTGCAATCCATCATTAATCCATAATGTTTTATTGGTACCATGAGGTAACACTGCAGTCTAACATTATTGCCTTGTCTTAAGATTCTTCCTACGGCCCTCCAGAGAAAAGATAGCCAGCTACTGTTGACCAATGAGACAAAGATCATGGTGTAACATCAGCCATTCTTGATCTAATTTAACATCAGAGCAGAGACTAATGGCAAAAACGGGTGGCTTTCTTTCGTTCTTATAGGCCTATGTAGTTCTATGAAAGCAACATGCTCATTTTGTTTAACGTTATTTTATTTTGTGTAACAAAATACAGTATTATAAATACATGTTCACGTCAGTACAATTTTATCTTATGGAGACTTTATATTACTGTATATTTCCCCATAGCCACACTACAATGTGCTTTTCAAACAGTACTACAATTCACTTAACAATTGTTCAAATAAGTGATGCATGTCCCCAAACGTCCAGGCTTTCTTTGATTAGAAGGCAACTTTATATAGATTTTTACAACTGAATGATCTTGTAAAGTGTAGATCGATCAATAAGCTTTAAATTACCCTGTCTTTGTGTCTTCTGATCCCTGGCTGACAGGGATGGAACAGGTTTCATGCTGGCAGCTCGCTCTAGGTGTCTCATGCTCATACCAGTACAGTCCGTTGTAGAAAAGCAGCCCACTCTGTGTTTTGTCAGTATTCCCTAGAAATTGCTTCCTTTAAGTCTGGACCTGACTTTGATTTGATACCATTAAAGGATTCCGAGTGAAGATTTCAGCTCCGTTCATTCCTGACCAAACGGTGTGACTGTGCTCTTTCAATGGCAACTCTTGAATTACAATCTTGAACTAGACTCTGGCACTAGTAGATGTTGCTTTAGCATAATTCTATTGCCATGGAAGCCAGGGATAGATTTGCATCCTGAAAATCGTTCTACTGTATATGTTCACTTATTAAGCTATTTTACTGTCAACTGAATGTAGGAGGATATGACAGCTATGGCTGAATTTTCAGTACATTTCAATTTGTTCCCACAATCAATCTGTTAGGGTATAATTTATTATTATGATTATTTATTTTTATTAATATTACTATTACTATTAATATTATTATGAATAATAATAATAATAATATTAATATTAATATTAAATTTTTTATAGCTTTTTTACTTCATGTCACTCTCATTATAATTGCAAAACATAGTCCAAGCCTAGTGTTGACAAGTCATTTCAAATTCCTATTTCTGAAATGTTATGATATAGGATTTGGCAGTGTGGACTCATTTCACAGACAAAGACTAAATGAGAAGGCTTCCAAGCATTTCAAAACTTGATGGACACAAATTATGCAGTCCTCCAAACTCCCTTTGTGTTCCTTAATTGGAATTATAATGGAAGCTTTCTTTTTTGAGCAGAGGCATTTTCTTAAAGTGGGGTTTTATACTGTAGATATTTAAATGGATATTAACAAAAACACTCACCTTAATGCTTCCCCCTGGAGCGCCTGTGTTTATTGATGGAGAAGGAATCATTTTGTATCATTGAAGTCACGTGCATCACATGTTGAAATATAAGCACCACTGTCTTTTCAGTGGATCCCAAACCTTGTTAAGAGCTGGAATCTTTCCACAGCTTTATTGAACCTCATTGATTTGGAATATGTCATTATAAAGTCTTGTTGAGTTTTTTTTAGCTCACATACTGTATAATGGTGTACAAGCTAAGTATTTGTTTAAAGCGGTATGAAGAAGCATTTCACTGTACAGTATGTGTTCCTTACAGTGAAATGTGTACAGTATCTGTACACTCTTTGAGTCTGTTTTAATGTTTCTTACTGGTGTTTAGGAACATTTCTAGTCAAATGTTCTTCATAACCTCCATACCTATTTTGAGGTACTCCTCAATTTAATTATAGCAAAGTCCTTATAGGCAGGTCTAGCCATATGTGCATGCAACCACTACCTATGGCATCTACTATTTTTTATTTCTAATAGAAATCTATTCTCGCCTAAATTTCTAATCAGAATTATTTATTCTTCTGTAATGTCGCATGGTTAAAATGTACTCAGAACCTCACATTTCATTGTGTATATTTTGAACCCTCCTACGGAAGTACTGTGGCTAGCAAGATACTGCTAGCACTGAAAAGTATTATAATTTAAGTTAAACATATAAATAATATGAAAACTATTATAGTATACTATTATAACTGTTGTGATGTCCTTCGGGTCAAAATGACCCAAATCACTAGCTCTTTGTGGCAGAACCTAATTCTACAGTTTACACAGACATACTGTATTATGTGCCCTGCTGGCACAACAAGGTGTGAGTTTGAAACCCGAGGACAACAGGAGGGTTAAAAGGCACGAAAAACAAACAAATACATAAAGAAATAATGAATAAAGAAATAAATACACACAGCAATGCCAATAAAGAGAAGGACCCAATCAGACACAGTCATATGGTGCCATGTGATGGCACAATAAGATATAATAAGAACAACAGGAGAGTTGAATACAATGTGTGTGTGGTTGAGGAGGTGAGAATGGTGTTTTGGTTAAACACCCAGTGGGAAGAAATCAGGCATATGGCAGGCATATAAAAAATAATAAGTATAAATAATAAGTATTTTGCAGCAATGATATTGTCATTTTGCGCATTTGTTTAACTCTGTTTCAATGTTTATCCCCTTCAGTATGCTGAAGCTGAATGCAGAATACAAGAACAGCCTAACACCATATCGATTTCCTTCCCGTTGTCCAGATCTCCTACAAGGCAGTGAGCTCCTTTGACCCTGAACTGGACCTGTCCAACCAGAGCGGCAAGGAGCTGAAGCTGGGCAATGAGACTACCCATGTGTTCACCGGCCTGTATCCCGGGTCCACGTACTCCTTCACCCTGCGCGCCAGCACAGCCAAGGGCTACGGACCTCCTGTCATCACCCAATTCACCACCAAGATATCAGGTCAGCACAGTCAAGCAGGCGGGCAGTGCAGCCGTGTGGATGATGTTTAGCTTAATATTCACTCACCAACTGCAGTTAGCTGCGTAGTTGCACGTAGTTGCACGAGTTCACTGCATGTGGCCAATTTACCTGTTTACATTGTTGATACTCTAATGATACTATAGACTGTATAGTATTGTAATGTCACTCCTCTAAGTGGAATTGAGCTCTTGTTAAAGGGATAAGTTCACATTTAGTTTGTTTGGTCAATTGTGCAAGTGGTTATTTTTCTTTCACAATACTTAGCAATTACTTTTCCCCTCCAATCGATTGGACAGACATGCTCAAACCACCATTCCCATAATGCAGAGCTAGATTAATTTAAAACTGGACATGATTGCTACTGTACGCCAACTAGTTAGTGATTTTTTAATTTCATCGGTTATTCCATCTGCTTTATTTTCTGATGTCTCTGCACTACATCAGCCAGTTTATTGGATGTTTTACTATCAGTAGCTTTAGCTATGCATCAGTTATCATTGTAAATAAGTGTAATTTACCTACTGTATTATTATTTTTAAATAGCAATATATAGCAGTATGCAATACTTTCTATTTGAACGTTCTTGCAGCTCCATCCATGCCAGCTTACGACCAGGAAACCTCTCTCAACCAAACAGACAGCACTGTCACTGTGTTACTCAAGCCTGCCCAGAGCAGAGGTGCACCTGTAAGGTAGGCTTGCCACTTACACCATTCTTACAGTCGCACCACACTGGTCAACATGCCACTCTTCATGAGAGAGCTTACTTGGCTTTGTATGTGATTGTGGTTATCGTGAAATGTCATTGCTCATTGAATCGTGTCCATTTAAATTACTGCTGTACAGAATAAAGTGACAAGTCTACAGTACATGTTTATCTGTGCAACAGTGAGACCCATACTGAGTATAGTGCGGTATTACAATATCATACTCCAACACTTCACAAAATAGCATATTAAAATGACTGTTAGTATACTGTAAATGTTCTTTGGGAAAGCCCATATAATATCAGAGCATGTGTTTATCAGAATGCCACTTTTAAGGAAGGTTGCCAGGGACTTCAACAACATCTTAACGTTACTAGTTGTTAGATTTTGATCCTATTGGGGGGGAAAACAACAGCATTGCCTTTGAAGATGAGAACAAAGCTTGGTGGGGTGGTGGCTAGCTACTATCTGCTACCTTTGCATGTCTTTTATGTGCAGGGCCACTACGGGCTTCTGGTGAACATAGGAAACCCCCTTCCCCTGCTTGATCATCCATTTATTAGTCATTATTAGACAAGCTGGACCACTGTTCAGTTAAACAGAAAATCAGTTGAAACAAAGCAGTGTTTTGTCGTTTTTCATGCTTATTCGTTCCAAGTCAAAATATGCTCCTAGGACGCATTAGTATTCTGTTTGATCATTTTTATGTTATGTTTCACAAGCTGTAACACTGCCTAGATGTTTAGTCTTAAAGCATTGCCTTAAGCATATATGCTGTATCTTAAAGAGCTCTAATGTGTTTGTGACTTGAAAACAATGTGTTGCTTCTACATTGTGAGGGTTATTTTCATTCCCCTCTTTAATCAACACATTTATGATGGCCAGTCCAATAGAGCGTAACAGTGACTGCCCACTTTTTTAGCGGCTCTGGTGCCGGAAGCAAATTTCCCATTCATTTTCTCCATTGACTTTTCGTAAATTCGTTACGTAAGAGTTTTAAGCCGGGAACCCAGCCAACCAGCTACGAGAATACTCGTGACTATAAACAATTCAATTTGGAGCAAAACAATTATATCAAAATTAATAAAAGGCAAAGGTTCAAAGCTGTGTACCTAACTTACCTAGCTTACTTACTTAAGGTTGAAGGAAACCACTGCGAATCCTGTACAATACTCAAGGATAGTTATTTTCTATATATTATTTATATGATATTCCTCTGATGTAGTAATATTATTACTGGTACTACAATTTACATCTTAAATCGCTATTATAGTACATAGCATAAGCCCAATAGACCCTGAGGGAGTGGGGTGACGTTCATCCGAAAAAGGGAATAAACACTGAGGCTTGCTGTAAAAAAAACTCAATTTTACACTATCAACCCATCTGTGTCGTTTAAAGATTACAGCCTGGAGATCTTTAGTCAGGCTTGTCAGCTCATGTTTACCGTATGTGCAGCTGCCTGGATTAATGCTCTGGCACCAAGCTAACAGGCCTGAGCCAAAAAGACAAGAGTGATCTGCTTTTAATCTTCTCACAGGTACAATTCAGAAGACCTTACTCAGTGTGCCATTCTTTCACTGGGCTAATTACAAAGCACTAATTATAATTAACAGAGTGCCATGAATCAGGGCTTCCATTAATTAGCATGCCGGGATCTTCTTTTGTTTACTGTTAGAAGGCATTCTCCCCCAACTACCAGATGAAAGCCTCCGAGTTGTCTTTGGAGATATGAACTTGGGTTGGAGACCCACTTCATTTTGTGAGCAAGCTGGAACATAATAGCGAGCTAATGCTATACATCATCCTTAATAATATGACTACTGTTTTCTAATTGGCCTAACACCATAATACAGAATATCAATATGGTGCATGTTAATAAAGATGTCAGATTTGTTTTCATATGGAAATGGAGTGTTTAGACAAGCACGTATAGAGTGTACCTTAAAGAAATTCATTAAAACAATTCATCAGTGCAAACCTCCGAACCAATCCAGTCATCCTTTGATCGCAGCACAGCCTCACCGAATTCAGACTTTAAGGTTTTCATCACATACACGTTACTTTTTCCAGATCCCCACTCCTTTCAAATCTTTGCCGACATGAAGGCCAGTTAAACGTCTTCATGTGCACACCCAGTGTCTCCAGAAATATGAATTGTAAAATATGTGAGATGGCGGCGGGTGAGCAAACAGGAGATTATAATGCAGAAGGCTTTTGAAGGTGTTGTGAAGGTTTTCTTCACCCTCCACCGCTAGTGACACACAGATGCTTTGAAACTTGAAGGTGACACATTGTCCATTTATACGGTATGTCAGCAGTCCATTGGAAAGCACTAGCAGGGTAGCAATGGTAATTTAAAATGTCAAATAATGAAACCTATTTTAAAATATTTAACTAATTAGTTAAATATTTGTGTGTGTTAAGTGTTAAGGTGACATTTTCATAGCGGAAACGAATAATGATAATTCTTCCCTGTTAAAACATTACATTTCATTCAAGGTCCTCTACCTCATGGAAATGTGTCCATTTCCAACTCTTCACTTTCTCACTGTGCTATCACAGTACATACAAAAATAAGCAATTAAAGTACTTTAATTTTGCACTGATTGATTTAAACCGTTGTCGCTTTTCAAGTGGTGAATCCGATTTTTGGACCAAGCTCATCATGCGATATATCTTGAAGGGCAAGCTCGCTTCAGGCGAGCGGTGTAGGACAGCAGAACGAGGCTTGATTCGATAACGCAATCTCGCACAGTGATTGGTTTTGGAAGAAACACTTCCATTTCACATAGCAGATGTTTTGCTGTGAGGAAGCGATCAGCATCAGACGTTAGGATCAGTTCATATAAGCAAGCGCACAAACGTCAGTTTTACATGAGCACACTCTCAAGTCATTATAAATACATTATAGCGCTAAGAGAGCAAGAGCCTGTCTCAGTTGAAGGAACCAGTCAAATTTCTCCTATTTGAGTAATTGCTAATCATAGTCAAATTTCCAAGTGGAATTTGGCCGCTAATCTCTGGGGACGACACGCAGAGCTGGGAACATGTTTTACCAGAGGGGACGCTGTTCCTTTAAGAGGATTAGTGATCTGTCTGTCAGTCATGTCGTTAAACTAATGTTTCCTGTGGCCTCTCATTGGGCCAGAAAACGCCTCCTCACTTCCCAACATCAAAATAAACGTTACCATGAAGGATTTGGAATGCTTATCATTGACACCACTAAGTCGTAGCCTTTTCTCATTCATGCCATAACCTTTGCCTTCAGCAAGTATGTGTGCATGTGTGTGTGTGTGTGTGTGTGTGTGCTTGCACATAGACTGAACCAGCCATGAAACGAAGCAGGGTTTGACCTGCTAGTCATCGTATTGAGGAAAGTGCTGTGTTCCTGGTACTCCACCCCTCCCCCAACCCCCGTAGCATCAGATTATTTGTACTCAACCATGGTCTGAAATCAGCTAAGTGATTTTCTACAGTGCTAAAATAAGCAGAAACTTTCTTTGATTTGGGGCTGCAGTGGGCGTTAATAGCCACGCATAAACTTGATGTATCTTGATGCTTCGTCACAATGTAACGGAAAATGTAACCTATGGGGCACTCTTAATTTAGTTTGCCTTAATCGTTTGTGGACGCCAGGGATAGATAAAGTGTCAGGAGACAGGATCACACAAGGGGAATGCTGGGTCAGGAGAAGCCTGTTACATACAGCCCCTCTTAAATCAGGCAGATTTACGGCCACCACTGCACCGCATGGTGGTTCGATAGCGAGAACAAGCAGCTAGGTGGAACGATTAACATTAGAGAGGGGGGCACAGTGATTGAAATGCTCCCCGTTCCCCTTCCTTCATCTGCTCAAACAGCCCCAAGTTCCTCCCCTATCAGCCCACATGAAAAATAAATCTGAGTTTCAGGTCACAATCCAGTCGATGGCGAGTCAATCCGCCATAATTGGTTGGCGTCACATGGCGGCGAGGCTGAAATGTATCGGGCAGCCGGGCTGGAGGAAGCCTAATTGGTGTCAGCTCAGGTTGCAGCGCTGCCGCAGGAATACAGGTCGGCCCCAACGGTCCCCGCCAGCGCACCACTTTTAACTGGGTTTTCCATTCTACTCAGTCCCCATTTCCCTTCACACAAACCTTTCTACTCCTCTGCTCAGGAAGAGATGGCTGCTGGGAGTGAAGATTGCAGCTTTTTTTTAAATTAACAGCAATTATAGGACTTTTATATAGTGTGTGTGTGTGTGTGTGTGTGTGTGTGTGTAGGGGGGGATTCATCTTCTGAGGTCTACAGGTGGGTTGACAGCACCCAACCATATATTTGCTGCACCCATGCCTTAAAGCATGTGATTGGTGATTTGCTGAATTTCTTCCCCTAGGCTGTGTTCAGGGTGTGTTTTGTCACTTCGTTGGGCTGAGACGGTGCTGAACTGTACTGGTGCAAAAACGGATTGGTTTGGGTTGGGTTGTGGATAAGTGTAACATAGTCATTCAGCATAGCTTCATGATGTACCCGTGAGCATTCTTAAGCAAGATGCCTAACCCCTGCTAAAGCAATTGTAATAGTTGTAACAACGACATGGGTCTGCTTGTGGTCTGTCATGCCTAACAAACTCACATGAAAGTGAATTAGGCAATTGAACATGGCAAACGTGTTCAAAAAGTTTTGTTTGCTTGCTGTGTTTATGCCAAATTATTTTTTGGCCGATTTTCCTTTTTGTTTCCATTGTGTTACTGCTAACATAAATTCACCTGATATTATCCTTAATTAAAGCGAGAATTAGCTTATAGTTCTGGCATCATGCTGTTGTTGTTCATCTGCTGTTTGTTGTTTTGTTGGACATTGATGTCATGCTAAATCAAGCATGTGACTAAATGACTCTGGTGTGTCATGATGACTCATAATGTAAATTGTGAGCTCAGCATGCGGTGACAAGGTGTCAGATGCTCATAGCGACATTAACGTGACAGCAGCAATTAAACAGAAATAATCACAGCCAATTGAAATGGCAAATAGCAGTAGCATTAAACATGTAAGGATCTTGCACTGTACGAGCTGTAGAGGTGAAAGGAAGATTAGTCCATATAATTTGGGGCATTTTGAGTCATTATAATGGATATTTAATTCAGCACATTTATTCAGTACAGAATAACGTCTGAATTAATTTTAATTGAGAAAAGGCAAAGATCAGTGTCTCTAAAAAAGGTCAGGGAAACATTTTCGACTTGAAAATTGAACGTGAGATTTAAGTTTGTGGAAGGAGATTTGTTTCACACTTCAACATAGAGTGCTTTATTCTTAGAGCCCCATAGCCTTTGGCGTTTGGTATTTTGCCCAAGGAAAGGAAAACATTCCTATTCATACTATGCCTTTCAAGATGTTATGGCACAACCAAGCATAAGGAGCCAATCAGAGGGAGCCAGATTTTGTTTTTTGTAATTTGCAGATTGAGTTGGAATTTCAAGTATCAATGTTGGCAGTGAACTATCACAGAGGGTACGCAATGACAACAATGCAAAACCAACCTGAAGAGGCTTTGCTAACCAGTTGGAGTGGATTCTTATCTTGTATAGAAGCAAAAGGAAAATACTGTATATTTTTCCATGTCTAATATGAATGCAACTAACAGAGCATTCGAGGACATTTTCATTATTTAAAATTAATATTAGTGGTAAGAGCTCTGGTGAAGGTCAACCAAAATTATAACTCACATAAACAAGAGTAAGGGAAATAACGATGCCTACATTTACATAAATACTTCAATGGTTTTATTTGTTCTTCAGTTACAAACAGGATAATGTATTGCTTCACGTCCATTTAGAAATTGTCTTACTTCACATTCTACAGTAACTTGGACATTTACATAGGGGCCTCCAGAAACTAGGCTTGATGAAAAAACAGGCTATTTCTGGGAAGATCACAATTTTATCTGAATATTGCTTGGTTTTCTAAAATGCTTTTTGTTATGTTGATCACATGGAGACTCAAGTAATGTGATATCCATGGTTCCTATGGCTTTCCATATATAACCCGATGGATTCTTACGAAGAAAATCCTAACTTTGTTGAACCAAATATAGCATAGTTGCTATTTTCAACTGACCTCTTTGACACTCATTCTAAATCAACAGAATATTGTTTTTCTGTTTTACCTTTCTTAAAACATCCATCCAGCGACACATTTTTATTTCAGTGCCGTCCTCCAGCTACTTAAGTGGCTCCTGTGTACTGACACCAGCTGACCTTTGACCTCTCCCCTCGGTAGGGGACAGTAATTAAGGGCTGATTTCTCTGGCAGACTCAGCCGTGTTGAATATTTCATCAACTCCCATTCTGGCACTAACTATTGCACTCGGAGGAATATGGACATACTGTAGCTGCTAGCAGCTAAGGAGCTTTTGCTAATGGTACGGGCAAACGCTTTATGATTAACTGTGGGGTTAAAGAGCACATGCTGTACACACAAGGGGACATTTAATCATTCGACAATGACCACAGGGAGCCATTGATCATCTCCAAGTTTGTTTTGGAGCGTACAGCTACTGTGGAGCATGATTTTTCACTTTTTCTTCTCTTTTTTATGCTGCGGGTTAGAGGGCCAGGGGATTGTTGTTAACAAAGACTTTCGTGATTTAATTTACCCCCATTTATAAACAATGCATTTTCTGTTCTGACATAACCTTTTCAAATGCCCCCAGAAAACCCCAGACTTTATTACAGATTAGCTGAGCCAAAGGTCAGATTAACATTAGTCAACATTCAGCTCTGCATTGAGTCATTGCACGTGGCACCAGTTCAAGGCATAGAATCTGAAGCAAATGCCATTTTTACTCTGAAACAGCATTTTCTTTTAAATGTGTACTGTATTTTTGTATACTTTTGTGCTAGTGTATAAGCCAATTATCATTTACTGTGCTGCATTGCAGAGCAAATAGAGGGAGAAGGCTGGTCAGATATAGTAAGGTTAGAGGCTGTGTGGTGGATGGGTTTGTACTCCGGAGTTAGAGGATTATGGGGTAGACCATTCAGTTTGACATTGCCACCACCAAACATACAGTTTTACTGAGCTCATCTCCCACCCAGCTTGGATCATTCTACAACTCCTTTGTGCTATTACATTTTACCCTTGCTTGTTTTTATAATGGAAATGTACAGTAATGGACTGTCGATTACAAATTACATGGCACAAAATAACAAATAAATACATAATGACAAGATATCTAAGTAAGATAATTAATTTAATTTGGTCTTATTTCACAACATTTTCAACTTTTCCAGCTTTATTTTTCCCAGCTTTTTTCTCTTTCGTGATGAGTTTTGGCTTCCGCCAATATTTATATTTATGGACATGACAATAAAAAGGAAATCACTTACTAGCTGATTGATTATTCCAAAACAAACAAACAACACTAGTGGGACACTAGTCTCCAATCAGGGCTGGTTATTCTCCACAGTGGCTGTAAACAGGCTCTTTGTCAGTCAGCGACTCAATAGATTTAACAGGTTGGTGTGAGGAGCATACTAAACAAGAGCATCTATAAGACAGCCGGTCTCCCCCTCTGGCGAAGTGACCGACTCAGAGACAGTGGCATCCCTGTCAGCATTGCCCAGTCACGCAGTTTTGATCTAGCTAAACACAAGGCTCAGATGGTGGGGGAAATGACCTTTAGAGATGTTGAATAATGAAAAAGTAAATAATGTCAGCTTCTGTCCTGTGTCGCCTCTCATTTACCTCCCCTTGTATTTTCAAAGGTTTTTTGTGTTTATATGTATAGGTCAAACAGTATGTGTTTATTTGGATGTTTGTATTTATCACTGTTCATAAAGCCAAATAGAGAAGGGTCCGAGTTTTTGTTTTATAAATCCACACGCACATCTTTAACGGTCCCCTGTTTAAAATGTTGTGGTGTGACATATCTGCATTGTTAACATCTATCACCTTTCCTGTCATTCCCTTTAGGGGCCCAAGAAATGTAGGCCATGTTAAATAATCAAATAAAATCAAACTGTAACACCAACTGAAGTAAAATGTTCTGGCTGAAGGGAGAAATGGCATTATATGGGGCCTTTAACATGTTTAGTATTAATACTTGGTGACCTTTGTGCACATTACAACCCTAACACACAAACACCCAGATGGTCCTTGTGCATATATTAATGCAGTGGCTTTCACGTTTCCATGTAACAGACTCCCAAGCAGAGACAGAATAAGTGTTTGTGCTGAAAAACAACATAAAACACCAGTAACAGGTTATGGATTTATTAATGGACCTATTTGTTTATTTAGGTTAATCTGGTGATGGGGAGATTCTGGGGATTTTAGCAATTTCTTTCCCCATATTTCTGAAACATTAGTTTGCATATTTGTTATCATCTTTGGGCCCCACAACCTCCATTAAGGGCCTTACATTGATATACGCATGCTCACTAGCGACTGCATTGTGTGTGTGTGTGTGTGTGCAGTGCGTACCAGGTGGTGGTGGAGGAGGAGCGCCCCCGCAGGGTGCGGGGCGCGGCAGAGATCCTGCGCTGCTACCCGGTGCCCATCCACTTCCAGAACGCCACGCTGCTCAACTCCCAGTACTACTTCACGGCCCAGTTCCCCGCCATGGGCCTCCACTCGCCCCAGCCCTTCACCGTGGGCGACAACAAGACCTACAACGGCTTCTGGAACGCTCCGCTGCTGCCCCAGAAGAGCTACAGCATCTATTACCAGGCTGTCAGCACAGCCAATGGGGTGCGTGACCACAGCTCTATAGGAGAGGTGTCTGTTACGGTTTCTTGTTTACAAAAGTTTTACAGAACCTCTATTAAAGGTACAGAAAGCTCTGTATGCACTACAGTTCATATGTGTACTACACTAAAGCCGTGAATAACATGTAAAGGTTCAGAACTCTGACACTGTGTAACAGCCTATGGTAACAGTGCATGCTATGGAGCTTACAGGCTCCAGTGAATCAGTGAGGCATGCAGATTATTCTATTGCCATAGTTATGCAGACGTTAATTAGTCCACTGAATTGAAGCAATGGCAGTTTTGTAGATGAAAAAGACATTCAATGAATTGCTATTATTTTATTCTGTACAGGGGAGGGGAGGAAGTACAATTTTGAAGCAAGAAATATATAATGCAATGTAAAAGTGTTTCTTGTTCTGTCTAATGATAAGGTTAGTAAAAGCAGGCTTCATTTAGTCTTTTTAGCTGTTTTTGAGAGCTTACTTGCCTCTCCCTCTAAAGAATGAGCACAGTCACTGTTAAGTGCACATCAAAGTTTGTGTTGGGCTTCATAGAGAAAGACTTGACTGACATACTGCCTGCCTGCCTGGTTCAAGGAACTGAGGTGTCTGAGGCGCACAGAACTCCTTTAGCTACCAAGCCAGACTCCTCACACAATAACGCCTCTAATAGACGTGACACTTTTCTGTACCAGCAGCCCATTCTATGCTCCTAATAGGCTGCAACAGGGCTGGCCTCTGAGAGCAGAGCCCTTTGCCACAACACACCCTCACCCTCTATTACCATGGCCCAGTTTGCCTGCCTTATCCAATGGAACCTTATGGTAAATGCCAGATTGAGCTTTGATCAAGTGCATTTAAGGAGAGTTGTCTTGGCGGCAGGGAAGTATTGGAGGCAGGCAGCACAACAGGATTGGCGATCGTTGAGGCCACAGCCCCCGTCACCAAGTAGCGCTGGGATCGGCCATCCCTGCACAGAGGCAGCAGGCAGCTCAATTGTGACTTTGAGAGTCTCGTCGATAGTGGTCCTGAATGTAGATTGGTGGAAAGTGTGTTCCTTCGGCAACACAGGCACGCCTTTAAGGACACAGTGACAACTACATGTGATTCAGGCAGAATTATTGAATTTTGGTCAACTTGTCACCTAATTACCCTGTTCTTTGAGAACCGAGACCTAAAATAATATGAAATATCTTACATTAGGTGGGTAGGTGCGGTAGACACCCACGTAAACATAATATAGACAGTTCTGCCGTTGTTATAATTAATTATTTATTTTAGTTATTTGTTAGGTTTCAGTATTTTGGGTTGATGCACTCCTCTTCATTATACTGTCATTGTCAATAACAATAACAGTACCTACAGTAGTGCTTAATGTATAATGATGTATGAGGGCTGTATTGTTTGTGCCTCCCTAAAATAAGTCATCACTTAAAGACTGAGTGCCCTAGTATTTATTATCGTTTCATTCAGTTCAAAGCCTGATATGACTATAGCTCCAGCCTCCAGCTTGAAAGCCACAATAGGCTACATTGAATACTTGTTTTAGTTCCTGCCTTTCTGTATAGGCCTCTAAATGTTGCTACTCTGAGACCTCAATGTACAGTGAGTTAAGATCACACAGATACCCAGCATCAATTTCCTTTATAGTGAGTCAAAGTGCATCACTTTTGTGAATAATCTTTCTCACAGTTGATGCCAAACATATGGCATTATAATTAACTAGTCGTTATTATTAGGTTATTGCTGAAGGTTGTCGTCAGAGCTAAAACTGTTGTGTTGGACTGCCATCACAGAGGACTGGTCACTCTACAGTGACAGACCACCTGCTTCTTGTTGCAGACACATTGATGCAGAGATCACAGATCTCTCCTGGTTCACGTTACAGTCAAGCCAGCAACATGATTGTAATATTGTTAGGCTGGGGTGTTAGACATTTGCTGGTGGTTTGGGTGTGCATGTGTCATTGACCCTATTGCTGTCTTCCTCTTTCTCTCCCTTTGCTCTTCCTGAAAATGTGTTGTTGTACAGGAAACCAAAATCGACTGTGTTCGAGTTGCTACCAAAGGTAAGTCTTAAGCATTTCTGCTAAATTAAAGGCAGTCCAATTTTCTGTCATTTTAGACAGAATTATTTTTAGATTTAGAGCTAAATTGGAGTTGGTGTTGCACTTTGTTTTAACATGCCCTAACTTGATTGGCTGTCTGACTAAGAGTGGGAGGACATGTCAGATATGATTGGTTACATTCCAGAAATGATGTCAAGCCTAAAGGGCCAGGCTGGTATATTTTAGTATTGATTAGACTGGAAACTGTGGCTAAATGCACACATTAAGCATATTATTGTATTTCAAAATGAGTACAGCCTTTTCCAGTCACCTCAGACAACACAACTGACCACACACACACACACACACACACACACACACACACACAAACACACTCAGATTTCCATCTCCAAAGTTTTTTGTTCTACAGTATATAGAAATGTGTGTATATGTATAAAATAGTATTTGCATTAGAAAAAAAAACTTCTGATAGGAAATTGAAATGCAAGACATTTTCATGTCTTGGGATGAAATCTCATATATGAAAAGACAATTAATAGTTAATTCATGAACAGTTGTTTTTAACAGTGAATACAGAGCCTGTGTGCTTGCTGAGGCCCACTGGCACTTAGTTATGCGGCCTGTATGCACCGCTCCAGACATTAAGGCTGATGCAGCCTAAGCACTATTGATCTGGGGGGCAGGATTGATAAGGCCATAGGGAACCCTAGTCACACTCTGTTCTGGGCCGTGGGAGGTCCTGTCAGACGCTCCGACAATCTGGAACACTGTGGAGTCACATGGCCCTCCACTATGGATTTCCTGTGGAGTCCAGATATAGCCATATGGAAGGCCCAGTTGGCTACAGTCACTTTTATCACAAGCTGAACAGGATCATTTGGCATGTTGGCTTTTTTACTTTGATAGACCTTTTATTTATTTGTTAAGTTAACTTTTTTAATTTCCATGTGGCAGTGCCTGTATCTCTTCCTGAGCATAAATCATTAGCTACAGACATTTTAATCTCTGGTTGTCTATAGTGGGGCCTTGTGAAGACCAGTCCCAATACATAATTATCGAGTAAAAGTATTTATGTACCGTATTATTTATTTAGAAATATTTGTCTATTAGAAGTTATCCTGTGCATCTTTAAACTGACACATGACTTGTTATTATGCACAGCATCTCAGACTGACAAAGATAATGAACTTGTGTGAAACCTTTGCCCTTTTAACACAGCCAAATGATAAAAGCTCTCTTAATGTTGCATGGAGAGTGTTTGAAGTGTTTGTGTGGCTGTTTTAGCTTTAGTGTGGCTTCTCTCTCTCTCTCTCCCTCTCTCTCTCTCTCTCCCTCTCCATCTCTCCATCTCTCTCTCTCTCTCTCTCTCTCTCCCTCTCTCTCTCTCTCTCTCTCTCTCTCTCCCTGCTGCATGCTACCCTGGATCAACTGACTATACTCAGCTGCCATACTCGTGACTCAGCTCACAACTCCCTACATCCGCATCGCGCCAGCCGCTGGTGACAACCAACTAACAGGTTAGACCCTTAGCTCTCCTCACACTCTGACCACCTCAGTGTACTGCTCTCACAAACCAGTACACCTGCTGCCTGAACAGCATAAGGGCAGTAAGTTAGGCTGAAAGTTTGCCTGAAATGTAGGGGGAAAAACAACTTGTCGGTTGCATGAAAGTGTGTGATTTATGTTGTTTTTTTTTTCCTTTGGGGTGTTGCCTTTGCATTGGTTATTGTTATTAAATGAGTTGCAGATGTTGTCTACTGCCGTTTGGTGCGTGTTCTTAGCTTCTGACAGGAAGCTAATCCCTTTTCATGAATATTTCTCATTATTTCTGCCGGTCGCCACGCGTCTGACAGCCGCAACAAAGGAATGTTCTCAAGTGCTCATCGACATGATCTGAAGAAATTTTCATAAAAAGCAGCATTTTTCATACACTCACAATTAAAAGTGCGTTCACTTTCCATTTGTCGGTTTGTCTCTATATTGTATGAATGTTCTCATTATATCCTTACTCTTTTCAATACGATAAAAACTATTGTCTTGCAGCAGTGAATACATAACCACAATGCAAAATTGGCCAACAACAGTTCTTCACAACCCGATAAACACCTCAATGTTTTTTGACCCATGGTACCAAAATAGGAAAATAAACAACCATAAACGCCACTGTCTTAAATGTTTGTAAATAGAACATCAAAGGTAGGGACAGCAAATGGTTCAGGTGAGAAAAGTATGAGGCGCTGTCTTGGAGTGTTGGAGTATTGTTTGACATAACAATTTGTCATTCTACATGTAACCCTGGCAGCGGGAAATAATAGTGTTGTTCAGGTGGACAGTTGAGATTCCAGCAACGTTCGTACCACGTTGAGTGCTTCTTATCAAATTCCGTGGAGCAGCAGCCACTGTTAAAACAAGCTGTTTTCCTCTCTCTCTCTCTCTCTCTCTCTCTCTCTCTCTCTCTCTCTCTCTCTCTATCTCTCTCAACCTCTCTCTCTCATTTACTCTCAGCGCGGCTATCTCCTTCTGCTGAGCTTATATTTAACGTTCTGGTTATTTCGGACTGGTTTATCTCTTTTGGGTATTATCTTTCCCGTCCGACACCCAGCATTTTTCATCGGCCCAGCAAGCCGTTTGACCCAAACATGATTAACCAAGGGTAAATATGCCGCACACTTATCTGTGCTGCAGCAGAGCACAGCGCCCGCTCACATAAACACCGGCGTCGGGTGAAGGATTGGTGAGGAGGGGGGGGAGGGGGGGACTTCTCTGAACAATAAACAAGGAGTCACTTTCTCTGAGAATAAACATCTTAATTGCTTGGAGCACATTGACATCCGCAGTATTCTTGTGCACAATACCCATATATTGACAATGCTCAGCCTAATCTATATGAAGGAAATATTGACTGGAGCATAAATGTCTACTCTACCGCTGTGATTAATAACTGTATGAGTTCATGTAGAACAAGAGGCGCCGATTAGTTAGTGTTATTAATTTAGCCTTCAAGATTATACACCATGTTTTATTCTCTTGTTTGTATTGTGTAATTCCCACATCATATTAAGTATTGCTTCTAAAGGCTTCATTAGGACTTAATTTAAGCCACTTAAATAAATGTCCTGTACAGCCAGTATTAACATAAATTACTACATGGCACAACACATTTATGACCCCCCTATTCATTTTGATGTGTATATAGATTCCATAGAAGATCTAATATCGTTATACAAACAGTGCAAAAAATATAATGTATAAAACATAAACAATAATGAACAACACTGGAGAAATGCATGCTTTATTGATAGTATACAGTTAGGTATAGTGCATAAGTGGCGCCAGTGGTTCTCTGTCGCTATTGAAAGCGTTAAAAGGTCAGTGCATCATCTCCACGTCAAACGGAAGATATATACAACAAGATTACAAATGATTACAAAAAGATCAAGTTGCTCGCCACCCTGCAGAGTAAGAGGCCGTGCGATGTGTTTGTGTGTCACCGACCCTGCACTGTGTCCGTCCCACCACAGGGGCGGCGACACACAAGCCGGACGCCGTGGAGCCTGAGAAACAAACGGACCACACTGTCAAGATCGCCGGAGTCATCGCCGGAATTCTCCTCTTCGTCATCATCTTCCTCGGCGTGGTCCTCCTCATGAAGAAAAGGTAAGCCACTGATTATACTGCAGATGTGGAAGAGTTTTAAGCCACTTGGGCAGACACTATTGTTGTTGTGTTTTGTTTCTTGCTAATGTACCCCCCTTCCTCAAAAGGCAGCATTGTCATTGTAATTGTAAATCATTAATTTGATTACGTGGATACGCTCCATTAAGGCACCAGATACAGTGTGCCATGAAATATGAATCCCCTTCCACAGCAGCCTCCAACAAACACGGTGCTCTGATGACATTAGAACCGGGAGAGGAAAAGGCTTTTGAGGCCGGTCGTGTGGCGAGAGCTGGGGAGGAGATAAGAAAGAAAGCATGATGAGCCCTTCAAAGGGAGAGTGCAGACGGTCGCGTAGCTGGGGGGCTAAGTTTACATTAGCACCCCAGACCCCATACCAGAGAAGGGCCCTCCACGCATCTCCCAGCAATCAGGGAAGCTAAACCTTAGCAAATATCATAGCCCCCTTTGTCCACAGCCGGGCCTGAAATAACACAATGTCACTTTCTGTGTGTTTACCCAAGATTACTTTGTCGGGCGCATGCCTTCCTCATTCAGTATCTCCGCCGAGAGAAGCACGAGCCAGAAAATGCCTTGACAATGCTTTCCAATAAAACTTTTTATTAGCTGAACTTCTCCGAGTATTTTCACTTCCGACGTTAGATTGCCTGGCAGGCTTTGAAGTGTTAAGGTCACGCGGTGGGAGAAGTAGATGAAGCTCTCTGAGACAGAATGTGTAGTCGCCCCTGCTAATATAATCACTATCCTACGTGTATATTTTTAACAGAAATGCAAGTTTCTCCATTTTCTTCTCCAAGCTCTGCGTGTAGCACATCGAAGAGTGGGCGTTTGTGATAATCATCACACAGAGACAATATAAGTAATAGAATTGTTTTCAATTTGCCATAATCAAACGGGAGAGGGAGATGATTTCATTGGTTATATTTGGTGTAATTTACCACCACAGGCAGGGAATAAGAGCTATGGTTAGACATCAGAACCACTAATTTACTGTCAACCTCTGAGGTCAGGACTGGTAATTTTGAATGTGTATAAAATGATGTCTTGCAGAAAGTGAATTGAATGCCAACCTGGTTGTGAGCAGTGATTCTCAATTGCCATCCCAAGGCTGTAGAGCAGCTTAAAGTGACACTGTTCCGTCTGTGTCCACAAATTACAACCTGCGTTACGAAAACATGGCTGTTTCGATTTGAAACTTCTGTCTACTCCCCCTCCCCCTACAGCATTCTCTACTCCTCCCCCTATGGCCAGCTGTTTTCTAACGAGCGAGCTGAGGTGGAAATGTGATGTTCAAGATTGCCGCCATAATACAATCGAGGAGTGTACCTTTAATAGTTAGCCTGATTAAAGGATTCCAATGTGTTTGTGAGCATGACATGACTCCAAGCGATCACCTCTGCCCTCACGATCACTATAACCTCCACGTAGGCCACCATATCTGATTTTGTTCATTTCGACTCTTTTTTCCAAACATTAATATATATTTTACTTTTTCTTTCCTTTTCATTCCATCCCCTCCCCTCCTCCACTGCTCTGTCCTTCCTCCACCTCACTTGGCAGAAGACCCTATAGCTCCTACACATACTACCTGTAAGTAGACCACTTCCTGTGACGTCAGTGCCACGCCCTCTCTGGCCCGCGCGCTGTGTGGGGCGTTGCATCGCCCAGAGCCAGTGCAGCAGGAGGGAGGGAGGGACAGGGAGGGAGGCCGGCCCTCCCCTTACAACCTGCCGTCTTACCGTACCGCACGCTTGCACGGCTGCAGAGCCCACCACCGCCCACCCACCCTCCCCCCCCGTGGGCCGGGGTGGGGGTGGGGGGGAATGGGTGACACGGAGAGGTTATGCCAGATATTATTTCTGCTCAACTCTCTCCGGGTTTGTTTATCAAATGATGAACCGAACTGCCTTAATGACAGCTTGGCTGACAAGAACATCTTGTGGGGGGGGGGGGAGGGGGGGTCAATTTGACGGCATCTGCATTTTCTTACCGAGTGTGTTTTACATCACCCTCCAATGATTTAATTTCTATTGGCTGAGTTAGAATGTTTGAAGTGCCCGTCTTAATGTGATCAATGCCTGAGCTATACTGAGGTTATCAATGAGCCACTGCTATAATTTCTCACAGCTTTTTGTATATCATTTAATATGCTCTGTGGATGACTAAATTAAAAACTAATAACTTCATATTGGCTCCCACACTCAAATCTAAGATCTATAATTTTTAATTACAGCTTTGAAAACTAAGCATGAGTAAATACTGCTTGTTTGGCTTCAAATGCATGCGTTTGGTTTTCCCCCTGTGCACAACCCATTCTCAACAACTCACCCTCTCATCTCTCAGCCCTCATCCACGCTCACCCTTCTTTCCCTGGAGGCTTTTTAGTGCACGTCACACCCATCCATGCAATGGTGATGTTGGAGTTACTGTATGCTCTTTTAACCGACAGCACGTGTGCGTCACTATTGTTGTAGAAAGCGCTTTTCTATACATGGCGATTACACAACAATAGTCTCGTTGACAATAATTAATGGCGAGTCCAAATCTGCAGCGCAGAACAAAAAAGCCGCTTATTCTTCAGCTCTGCCTCTTTGCTCTATAGCTTAAATCCCCCCACTGTAAAGTCTGCGTGATGGATGGCAGCTAATCTGGTTGGAGATGACTGTGATGAGACGACACAATAGAGCCTGCTTCACTTCAAAGAACATCTCAGAATATACCTTTGGACAATAATACTCCCAATACCGTGTGTGTCAGTCATGGTGGAGTGCACAAATTGGGTGCACAGTTGTCACCAAATTGTACCTTAACCCCTTCTTTCCGCGGCCAAAAGTGTATCAAAATGTATTGTCAGACCATCTAAGAACCAAAGATATTCATTTTTATCACCGCTGACAACTGCCTGTAAAATGTTTTTTAAATCTACAGTAGATAATGCTAACCGTATATAACCATATAAGCTAGTTGCAATTTTAGCTCCAATCTGCATTGTCTGAACATTTAAATAAGGACTGTCAGCAGTAATTGAGTGATTGAAAAAAATGTTTATGCATTGTCCAGAAATACAAAACACACACATGTGGGTTGTAGTATAGATTAGAATACAGTTCTATACAACTTTTATCCAACAAATGTTAATCCATCCTTAACATATGTTGTGATGCCAAAATAATTCATGGCCTAACTAAATTATGCATTGTACCCTAAGAACACTTGACTCTAAGGAGTTTACGGTGGTATTAATCTGCAGTTGTTACGGCAGCCTTGTTGACACCCGTGGGACCACAACACCTGTCATGATTGATGGGCCCCATTAATGGCGTGATACGTGTATCAAACAGCTCTCTTTAAGGGAGCGGACACCAAAATATGCAGCTTAGATATTTTGCCATAGGAGCCTTGTGGAGTTCACAGAAGCAGCACACAGCATCAGTCCGCATGCTCGTTAGTGATGCGCCTGCATGTGTGATCAAATGTGCGGCCGGCGTTCCAGCTGCCGCTAATATGGAGATCAGGGGGCAGGGGGCAGGGGGCAGGGCTCGTGATTGGGCCGGGATTCCCGTATGAAATCGAAGTCATCCATCAAGCAGCAGGGCCTGTTATGTAGATATACATTTATCACTGTCTGCCTGACTGTCAGTCATGCTAAGTGCTCCCCCCATCTACACATACTGTCGCCTACAGTTTAAAATACCCTACATTCTAGGTTTCCATATTACTGTAAACGTTTTTAACTAATGTAGTTGCGTCAAGTAGTGGGGTGCTGTGGGCAGGGTATTTCTATATTGTAGTGTCTACATCACAATCAAAACCCCTTTCTTAAGCGGAAGTCACATTCCGTTTTGATACTATTGTGAGGCACGCAAGTGAACAATGCACATGCACACCAATAAAGGGTGTACAGTACAGCATGTGGGGATCCATCGGAACTCAACTCTGCCCTCTCTGGCCAATAAATCACATGCCATGACAGCAATACAGTGTTTTTACCCTGGATACTGATAAGGGCCAGATGATGATTGACGCGTGCAGGTTTGCGAGGAGAAACTTGAGACGCGTGAGCTTGAGGCTCGGTACTGAGGGCTGGTTGAGGGCTTGATGGGATGCGCGGTCTTGTCAGGTTGTCAATACTTAGGACACAGGTCAAAGCAGCCCTCGTCATTGACACCCACCAGGATTACTTATCGATGGCTGCTTCAGACTGGCACATGCTGTTATCAGAAGTGCCATATAGTTGTGGTTTTCACAGTATAGGCTCTTGGGGTTGTCTGGAAACATTAAGTACAGTTTATTTGAAATGATATCCACTAGACTCTGATTAAGGTATGCAGGTATTATACTGTTTTGTATCACCACAGTGGTATTTCCCCATGTAGAACTATTCAAACAGCAATGTTTCCACTACTGTAAATATAGTCCTTGTGATAAAAAAAGGCTATTCAGATGTCTGTCAAAAGAAAGTGTTTAACTGACTTTTACTAGGATTACTTACTGCTACATGTTAACGGTACATGTTTATTATAACCCCAATGACTAACAAACCTCCCATTCACCTCACCTAGCTTGTATAGCGCCGTATGCTCAGGGCAAACACCTTCATTAAACCTTACAAGTCAGCCTGAACGTGCAGCAAGAATCATATTAATTGGTACAAGCCATGCGTGTTTGTTGCACCCTACGAGCTCTGCATGTTGATGAGGCGTAGGGAAGGCAGGAGGGGAGCTTGAGCAGGAGATGGAATGCCCTGAGGTTGAGGAATTCATGGTATAATGTCTTTTATTGACACCAATATTTGTCAAACAATTTGAAATTGTCTGCCAATTACATATTATGATACAATATTTATTATTACACAATAACAATAAGATTTTTTGCTGTGATGAAATGGCCCCATTACATGTTCAACAGGTGGGAGATTTGGAATAAATCTCCATATCAACCAATACCAACCATACAGTAGAGTTACATAAGATATTTTGTAATGTACAAATATTATTTTTTATTTTGAAAGAAAATGACAGAAACCTGCTAATGTTGTAGCGCCAATTCTCCAGTATTTATTAAATTGACTAAAGTTTATAAAAATGTAAAACACCCACAAAAAAAATACAAATCATTCATTTTAAAGAAATTGTTTTTCTTTTTTAGAGGAACATAAAAACTTCACGTCAATTGAACACATATGTTATATTTTGTAAAGGTTATACAATAGTGCAGTTTAAAACACAGTTTTTGTAATAAGAAATAATAATCATATCATCCGCTAGTAGAGTCGTTTACTATCAGTACAAACAGTTTCACAAGCACAATATTTGGCTTTTGTTGCTAACAGTGCCGAAAATAGTAATACACAGCTTACAGTAAGAACACGTTTATTCACTTAGCGCTCGCACCACAACCAGGTTAGGTTTTACGTGACACAATGACGTAACATTGAATACACCCCAGTAAATACTAGGGTGTGGTTAATTTAGTATGCAGTTGCGATCAATATACACTTTTGCCTTATATAATAACAGAAAATACTGAAATGCAGCTAATATATGGTGCGGTTAATATTCAGGAAATTACGGTATGGGACATCAACATTGAACTCTGTGCTTCAACTTCAAAACCTGAAGGCAAAACTGACAAAACGTATTAACTTAAAACAGATATTTTAGACCAGTAGAAAAATGTAACCTACTTACTGACTATCGATTATTATTCTATTAATCTAATATTTCAGTATCAAAAATAGTATAATGTGTGTATAGGTGTTATATAAATTGACAAAATAGCATAGAAAAATGTGTCCAGCATATGTTGTATAAGTTCTCAAAGCTCCTATGTACTTTTTATTTTGGCTTTATGTGGATTATAAAAGAAAACAAGACATACTGTACAGTCTTCACACTGAACAGTGTTGTGCTTTTTTGTTCATATGCAGTACATCTTCTTGCAGTTGTGATCAGTGACAGGCGAAGCATGGATGGACGGATGAACAGGCTTGTGTGTGTGTGGCCAAACAAATAGATGTATGGCTGGACAAACACATTGGAATAATTGATGCATAGCCAGAGAAAAGTTTCAAATGAGATGGTACAAATGATACACTCACCCATTGGCTTATTCAAAGAAGCTTTTGTTGCCCCTCCCAGCTGGACACCAGTCAGCCATCCCCCTCCCTCTGTCTCTCACACACACATACACACACACACACACAACCAGTGGGTCTTCTAATGAAGCCTGCTCTGTCCCGCAATCTCAGGGTTTGCGTTGAGCCACAGCGCCGAAGCTTGGCCTGCCATGCTGAGCACGAGGTATTGAAGCATCACCGCCCACAGAACAGGCGTGCTGACAAACACACGCGTACCCGCCAGCTCATTCCCTTTGCACCAGCGGCTGAACTAGTGTAGTCGGGCCTAGACGTTAGCTACGGCAGGCGTGGCGCCAGAAAATACCTCTAATGAGGGTTCGCCCGATATAGTCACCTGGTGCGTTAGCGGAGTCTTCATGCTTCTACAAACACCTTTTTAAACTCTTACTCGCTCTTTTTGTCCCCTTTATGTGTGCTCCCGACAGAGGTGACATTCACCGCTGTTCAGAGAAATGTGTGTTTTCATTTCAGGGGTTGTTTTATAAACTGGGACATGGTCCCCTCCCCCCCATACACACACACACACACAGCCACCCATACATGTGCGTTAGGCTAACTATTGAAACATTTGATAAATGGCGGCATTCATCTGTGCGTACTGTTACTGTACGTGCTGCCGCTGTCTCTCCCCGCGCGTCGCACGCGTTAATACAGTCATCTATCATTACAGTTTCCCATCGTACAAATGAGGAGAGGATGGCATGCCGATTAATCTTCATCTAACACCTACAGTGCCGCCGAAGCGCTTGTGTACCGCTGCCGGTGTTTCCTGTGTGCCGTGAGCTGCAGATGCTCCACGGGCAAGGCAAGGCAGAAACCCACGTCTCACCACACCCAGGGAAGAAAAGTAAACAGCAGCACATACAGTATTGAAACCTAAAATGAAGTGGTTTCAAATGGGGCCCTCCCTGAGCGCACACAGCGCAGAGCCAATCTCAATATTGCCTGGGGGACGCGTAATACGATCAGACCCCTTTCCACCAGCCCCACCCCTCCTTCTTCCTCCTCCCTGTGACAATGTGAAGCCATAAGAGGCAAACACAAGATTGCTGCTTTGTTCCCAGCTGTAATTGCAGATTAAGGACAAAAGCGCGTCCGGCAGATGAAAATGTCACTCCTTTGTCACTCAGCGCGGTGAGGAACGGTTCCACTATTAGCCTCACGTTGCGGCCTTCAGAGCAAATGACTGCTCGCAGGCAGCGGGGGCCTGTTGCCATATGGCACAAGACAGCGACAAAATTGAATAAACAGAGGAGATTTGTGAAAACAACGCAGCAGGAGAGCGTCATTAGACCGCAGTTGTCCGTGAGAGGGGCTGCTACTCAAACAGACAGAGGGGTCATGCCGAGACTAACGGGGTAGGGAGACGGGTGAGAAAGCTGCCGCAGTTAATTCCGACACTCTCCGCCTCCCCTCCAGCGACAGAACAGCTCTGGATCCCAGCTACAGCATGGAGACAACAGGCAACAAGAACCAGTCGTACGCGTCGAGCTGTTGATGTTTTGCCTGTGGAGCGTTTACTAGAACATTCACCAATTAGCTAGTATTTCTATATTAGGAATAAAAGACATTCAGGGGTGTTCCTGACCTGTTGTACATGTCATTACGTTCTCCCAAGCTCTAGGAATTCTATCTTTAAATACTGTACTGTATCTTAGTAAAACATTTACACTCCAAAACACCTGATGAGACATAATATTATCTCTCTATCTATTATTTGTAGATATTCTTTAATGAAATTAAATAATTATTTGTGCACCAGACAAACAAAATATTACAGTACATTATTAATAATTCATTACCAAGTTATATTGGTAATCTTTAGCCAACAACAAATAGTTCTGAAAATATGTTTGTCTTTATTTACTTAAGAAGAAAGTAAATACATGCAGGCCACTTCTCAAATGCTTCCTTAATTTAAAATATTGTTAGAGTTAAGGGGGCAAGTAGGGGTTAGACAGTGGTCATGCTGGGACCTTTCATCTGGGAGTCTGCTACCATAACAACCACTTTTACTTTTCTAATGGTTATATTACAGATATGCACGTTAGGTTAAAACTCATTTGACCAAAGTATTGTCAATGTTCTTCCTCAAATATGTTTTTGTTATTGTTAACAAAATGTCTCGATTTGTTCAGATAATCTATATTAAAGTAATGATTTTTCTTTTATTAAAGATTAGCTTAGAGTTTTGGACTACATCATATAAAATACACACATCAGGCTAATGTTATCTACTTTTGAACATCCTGAAATGTCGTACATACAGTATGTGTGCGTATGTGACTGTGCCAACCACATGTTCTACACAGTACTACAGTATACTGTTGTTTTACACGCTTAACTTTGTTGCGGAACATTAACTTAAAGTAGGTCAATAAAGGCAGGTTAACTATTTTCGTTCACTCTTCAATCTCAGATTTTCACCCCCCCTAAATGCTTTGCTAATTTTAAACCATCAGTGCCACTGATGTATTTGGGTTATGGTGCCGCACCTTCACACAGTCTAAAGGAAATATATATATATGTGTGAATATAATTCACAGCTTCAGAAAGCATTCAACACAAGATTTGACTAAAGAACAGGGGGAAACTGCTGCCCAAGTTTGAATCCACTATGGAAGTGACTTAAAAACCAGTTCCTCTTTGGCCATTAGCTGGCTGGCTCCAACAAATAACAGCGGGGCATATATGAAAGACAACAACCTTTCCTTGAGAAATACAAATATGTTAAGGTCTCAATGACTCTTTTCACTTCTAGTGTGTTTTGTTGATTATTGTTCCATTAAAATGACATTAGGACTCCAAGGAGGGTTTAACCAATCATAGAGATGGTATGACCCAGTCGACCAATTGTGAGATTACATCACCCAGTCTGCCACTTGCGAAAGGCAAAACAATTGGTCTCTAAGCCAAGCTCCTGACTTCAAAATGCCCCTTCACTAGCCAATGGGTGACGTCACACATCATACCTTTGTGTGGGCCAGAGTACCTATGGGCCTTAAACTGCCATCTTCTCTCCTGCCGTGACAATAGACACACACCAACCACATTCTTGTTCTTCTGTGTTTGTCCTGTGTGTGTGTGTTGGCTGTTTCGTTTGTATCTTCTCCCCCCATTGAAGGAAGCTGGCCAAGAAGCGCAAGGAGACTCTGAGCAGCACGCGTCAGGAGATGACGGTCATGGTGAACTCTATGGACAAGAGCTACACGGAGCAGGGCACCAACTGCGACGAAGCCCTGTCCTTCATGGACACGCACACCCACACGCTCAACACCCGCAGCGAGTGTGCTCTTACGCTCAACACCCGCAGCGAGTGCAACCTCACCCTCAACGGCAGAGGTCAGAGGCCACGCCCCCCCCCCTCAATAGGCAGGGGTCACCCAATATCTGTGGTGGGGTCTAGAACCCCATTTTTGTGGTCAAAATGAGTTTCAGGTAGTGATTTATCACATTGAGTTGCACATACACTGTTAATGTAAAGTGAATATAATAAGGCAAAGTGAGCTTTATATTGTTACAATTATGTAATTTTGATAACGCTAGTATGCATTAACACAGCATCACTTTCTTCCCAATCATTTTTATAGAACTCTTAGGTCTATAAAGTACAGTATAATAACGCTATTGAACTGCATAAAATAACTACAACAAATCTTTCAAATTCATATTGACTATTGTAGAGTTAGTATATACAGTACACAGTTGTTATGTTAAAATCTTTTGAAAGAAGTCTCTGGGATCAATAAGATGCTGCTCTTGAAATCCCCAATCTTGATAAACATTTGCACTCTAAGCTTCTTGCCAGGTCCTAAACTCTGCCCTTTTAAAGGCCTGTAGAGAACGCATGGTAAACAGTGTCTCTGCAGTAATACAGTAATCTACTAAATATCTCTATCTCACATTAGATGTAATGCTTTTTTGATGAACCGCTTCACTATGTGTGCACAGCAGGCTTGACCTGGTACAATCCAAACATAAACCAAGAGATTTATATCTCTAATAAGGCCTGTGTGTACCACCCCTGCAGGGGACCAGTCAAAAGATGCTGTGACCTTGGTTAACTGTCTGTTAGTGTTGATGTGTAAACCTGGCCCTTTTTCAGTATAAATGCCTGAGAAATGCATGACCTCCGTCTTTAGCCTACATGTACTGACTGTACCCTACCATTGTAATATCTTACTATATATATTACCGAAACATCAGAACACCAGTTAGCATGTCCTGGCAGGCACAGCCATGGTTGCACACCATACAGTACCCTGTTGCCTTAAAGGCATGAGCCCCAGCCCAATCCAAATGTTATTAACGTTTTAGTTGAGGTTCTATTGAGAGACCTGGTGACTGTCAAGTGGGAGAGACACTGGCTGGTTTGTGTCTGTGAATGGGCCTTTGACTAACAGCAGGACTAGACTAGACTATTGATGTCTTTTAATGTTTTGGTTTCTCCTCATCTCTAGCTGGGTCCTCGCCCTCCTCTTTTACACTACCGAAAGCCAATACCCTCAGTACATCCATCCCCACCAACTCCTACTACCCAGGTAAATATGGTTTGTCACATTATGGTATGTCAGAAAAGGTGTTTTCCTGCAAAGTGTTTCAGACAAGTTTGTATATTTTGTATTTATTTGAAATTACTGTTTCAAGCATTGATTGTTTAGTTTTTTAGACCAGAGGAACTGTTTATTTAAGTTTATTTAAAACGTTCATCTGACAGTAACGTACCAGGCCTAGTCTACTTGTTGCAATTATTATGTTGTCGTTTATATTATTTACTGTAGTTCTCTTTCCTCTTTCCACCTCTGCACTTGTAATGGGGGCTTGGGCAGACCCCTTTGTACCAACCGCTATCTTAGGTGAGATATTCTGCTTGTTATTTACTCTTGCTTCAACACTGTTAAAATAAAGATCCATCAGTAGACACGTAAAGAGTTACCAGTGAAACCAAACCAAGCAGAGACTATTTCCTCTTCTGATTTGGTTGGCTCTTTTTTAAAATGTATTATTTATTTTTGGCTTCCTCACCTCCATACCTGCCTGCTGCCTCTCTCCTCCCTCCCCATCATCATCCTCCTCATCCTCCCCTGTCTCCCCGTCCAACGAGGGGCTGCCCCCCGGGCCGTGGCTGGCTTCACTCCATCCCATCCGCATTGCGTGTCGTGCGTGTGATGTCACATATGTGTTTGACCTCTCATATGCATGGACGGACATGTGGACTGGATGTGGGGGAGTGTTTCAGGGTGGGAGGCGGGCTGGCGGGGGTGGGGGGGGGGGGGTTACAAGGGGAAAAAGCTGGCCCCATGCATCGCCATGGCTACAGTGTGCTATGTAGTGAGACACAAACCGACACAGGCAAAATGAGAGAAAGATAGGGACATGGAGAGCAACCCCCTCCCCACCACACACTATTTAAAAATGGCGGCATGTTCTTCTTGAACACTTAAAGTTTAGCTGTGTTGCACCCCCACACCCCTTCAACGTGCATTCAGCTTCCCTCCCGCTCCAAAACAACAACCTTTTCTATTATTCTTTTTAATGTCTCCCCTTTTGCCTTTGGCTACACGCTAGTGACCTACTTGTTTTTGTTTTTGCTTCACCGGTGTTTACCCACCCTGTTCTGTGATAAAATAGAATAGCAAAAAGCATTTTGTTATCTCGTTAATTATTGCTGGGCTTAGTAGAACTATTCTTATGCTCTCAAGTCAACCAGCGTGCTCATAGCTAGCTGCTAAGTGGGCCACTAGCGCTGTAATAATTAAACACTGATGACCAAGAAGATGCAAAGATAAGGAACACGTACGCCACTGTGGCTAAAAAGCGCAATATACGCACTTCTAAGCATATGATTTACTCTAGCTCACATTAATGTAACATTAAGAAGTGTCTTTCATCATTATTGCCGTGACAGCTGCTTATGTTAGTTCCAGATTTAATGAAGCGTCAAACAATTAACGTGAAATTAAAGCAGCCAGAAAAGGTTAGAAGCTTCCAGTCCCCGCATCAACTGAATTTGATGTGGCTGATTATGCAGACAAGATACTGTATGCATTTTATTTTTTTATCCCATGGGCTCATCTTTTATATCGTCTTTTATACAGAAATACAGGTGTCACCGCTCACAGTGCACGTACATGTAATTACAGCAATTAGACATGCCAATTTGAAAATGTTAGAGATACACAAAAATAATCCCAATCAACACCAGACTACGCAAGTTGCAAATTTGAAACAATTAAGACTTTGTTCTAAACATATTTTGCCATTATCCTCCCTCCCACTTCCCAACCATTCCTTTATTTTATTCCCTTTAATTTTTGTCTTGCTCTCCCAAATATGCCCCACCCATCCTCTCAACATCCCCCTCCCCCTGACAAGGCTCTTATCTGGACACTTTGGAAAGAGGCATGTGATCTTGCCCCGTAGCCTAGCACAGCTAGCTAACCTCACTACTGTAACAGGTTCTCATGCTGTATTGTTGCTTATCCCCTCTCTCTCCTCTCTCCTCTCTTCTCTTCACATACTTACCCTCTTATGTATCTGCTATCTAAAAAGTGCCCATTAATGGTAAGTTCTCCCCAGTGGGCCCTGGGTTGGGGGAAGGCGGTGGTGTTTGCTCAGAAAGCAGGCCGGCAGTGAGAGGCTGCTTCTGACATGGACATTATTACATCACTGCATGGCCAGTGGACATGTTAGCATCTCACCACCCTCTGTGCCGTACATACCGAGCCATTAGCCTAGCATGATCACAGTGCAGTGGCCCATCGCAGCATCACGCCCCATGCATTCTCCTCCCATCTCAGCTTCCCTCCTGGTTGCCTTTTTATTTATTTATTTATTTATTTATTTATTTAAATTTTTTTTACGTTGTTTATTTTCACATTTCCGGAAAGGGAGGGGTTGGTTGAATCCATGCTGTGTCTGTGTGATGCTTTTGACGGTGCTTGCTGCGACACGCACACTGTTGCCCACCGCACCCCCTCTCTCAAAACACCCCCCCCCTCCCTCCCCCTCCCCACACACCTCCTCGTCCTCCATGTTCCTGGATGCACTTCATTGTCCGTTGGCGCCTCACAGCATCCGTGCCTCATCTCTTTCACTGACTGGATTGCAGAATGAAAGAGCTGCTCTGGGCTCCCATAGCCAACCTGTCCCTTTAAGTCACACACAGGCTGTAGGGGGAGAGGTAGAGGGGGATGCGAGCAGTTGTGGGAGGGATGACGTTAGTTCCACACGTAAATCGAGGAGTGTACCTTTAACCCTCCTGTTGTCCTCCGGGTCAAACTGACCCAAATCACTAGCTCTTTGTGGCAGATAGAAGGCGCTAAAC
>JAODUG010046387.1:0-16232 GCA_027564795.1 Aphredoderus sayanus | reverse complement strand
TGCAGTTAATGTGGCTGTAATTTAAGGAATAATATTGTATCCTGTCTGTTTAAATTCATATTTATGTAAAAAAAAAACATTAAGTTTTAGTTTGTTCAATAAATGTTTATCCTGTTCGGCCCCTGACCTAAAGTGTGATTTGAATTTTGGCCCCCTGTGCGATTGAGTTTGACACCCCTGTTCTAGAGATATTAAGAATTATTAATATTATTGTGAATTTAATGTCAATGGAAACCATATCAAAGGGAAAGGGACATTTGGGGGTCAACCCCTACTGAGTAGTGGTTCATACAGTGCATTTTGAATATACAGTAAGTTTTAGGCCAACCTTAACAGCAGAGAAGTCAGTGCAAGTGTCATCTGGAAGTACAGGTGTCTTCATTTCTGTAGCGTCAAACATTTGTGTAGTGCTGGGGCCTTTACAGATGTGGGAAACTTTATTTGACTAATTTACTTTTATTTGGTTAGAAATATACAACCAAATTACAGTTTTCAAAGAACACTTTAAACAAATTTAAGACCCAAAGAAGCATACATTTGCAATTAACATTTAAACTCAACTCAACTAATAATATATTGTAAAAAGTGTCCCATGTGTGTTTAAGTAACATATTGAAAAGATAAACAACTGAAAATTGATAAACAACTGTGTCATGATGAGCAAACCGTTAATACTTACTCATTACACTCTCTCTTTTCTTCAGTGATATTATTGGCTTGGCAGGGAATACTGTTTTATTATCTTTCTGTCTCTTAACTTCCGATTGGTTGTTTGTAATGGTACTTCTATCTGGTGGAGAAACATACTCATACTTGTCATCATTACAGTCCAAAACATCATGATAGAGAGGAGAATCTGTCTCAGTTTTTAATTGGTTGCACAAATGGTAATTAGTTTCCCCTGAATTCGATTGGTCCAGAGTTGAAAGACTTTGGCTCGTGGGCAGGAATTGTGACCATTCTTTGCTTGACAGAATCTCCTCCACCAGACTGAATGACCCACACATCTTGAAGGAGCCAAATGGACTAGAGAAACCGACAATATCCAACAATTAACATTTTGAGTACAACAATTAACATTTATTTTCAACCATCTATCCATCCATCCATTCTCAACCACTTAAGCCGAGGTCGGGTTATGGTGGCAGCAGCTCCAGCAGGGAACCCCAAACTTCCCTTTCCCGAGCCACATTAACCAGCTCTGACTGGGGGATCCAGAGGCGTTCCCAGGCCAGTGTGGAGATATAATCTCTCCACCTTGTCCTGGGTCCTTGCCGCAAGGCCTCCTCCCAGCTGAACATGCCTGGAACACCTCCCTAGGGAGGCGCCCAGGGGGCATCCTTAACAGATGCCTAAACCACCTCAACTGGCTCCTTTCAACGTGAAGGAGCAGCAGCTCTACTCCAAGTTCCTCTCGGATAGCCGAGCTTCTCACCCTATCTCTAAGGGAGACGCCAGCCACCTTCCTGAGGAAACCCATTTCGGCAACTTGTACCCGTGATGTTTTGGTCATGACCCAGCCTTCATGACCATAGGTGAGGGTAGGAACGAAAATTGCCCGGTAGATCAAGATCTTGGCCTTCTGGCTCAGCTCTCATTTTGTCACAACGGTGCAGTAAAGCGATTGCAATACCGCTCCCGCTGCTCCGATTCTTCGGCCAATCTCCTGCTCCAATGTCCCCTCACTCACAAACAAGACCCCGAGGTACTTGAACTCCTTCACTTGGGGTAAGGACTCATTCCCTACCTGGAGTAGGCACTCCATCGGTTTCCTGCAGAATCATGGCCTCAGATTTAGAGGTGCTAATCCTCATCCCAGTCGCTTCACACTTGGATGTGAACCGATCCAGTGAGTGCTGAAGGTCACAGAACGATGATGCCATCAGGACCACATCATCTGCAAAAAGTAGCAATGAGATCCCCAGGCCACCGAACCACAATGCCTCCCCACCACGACTACGCCTCGATATCCTGTCCATGAATACCACACAGGATTGGTGAGAAAGCGCAGACCTGGCGGACACCAACACCCACCTGGAACAAGTCTGATCTACTACCGAGAATACTTTCAGCATTTACGGACGGATCTCATCAATCCTTGGGGCTTTGCCACTGTATAGTTGCGTGACTACCTCAGTGACTTCCGCCAGTGAAATTGACAATGATCCCCCATCAGCCTACAACTCTGACTCTGTTAGTCAACTCTGCGGTGTGTTAGTCGGGTTCAGGAGTTCCTCAAAGTGTTCCTTCCACCACACTATTATCGCCTCAGTTGAGGTCAACAGCGTCCCATCCTTACTGTACACAACTAGGATGGTTCCCTGTTTCCCCTTTCTGAGGCGGCGAATGATTTTCCAGAAACACCTTGGTGCTAAAAGTCCTTCTCCATGTCTTCTCTGATCTTTTTCCACACCCGCTGCTTCCTTCAGGCCTGTAGGTACCTTGCAAACCCCTCCGGAGTACTCCGGGATAACATATCCCGGAAGGTCTCCTTCTTCAGTTGGATGGCTTCCCAGACAACCGGTATCCGGTGTTTGAGGGTTACCAGCCCTTGAGGCACCGAAGACCTTGAGGCTACAGCTCTCCGCCGGAGCTTCAGCAATAGAGGCTTTGAACATTGCCCACTCACGTTCAATGTCCCCACAGAGGTGCCAGAAAAGCTCCGCTGGAGGGGCCTCCTCCAGACGTTCCCAGTTCTCCCGCACCACCCGCTTGGGCTTACCAGGTCTGTCTAGAGTCTTCCCCCAACCCTTGACCCAACTCACCAAAAGATGATCAGTTGACAGCTCCGCCCCTCTCTTCACCTGAGTGTCCAAAACATGTGGCCTCAGATCAGATGATACGATTACAAAATGGATCATTGACTTTCGGCCTAAGGTATTGTGGTACCATGTACACATATGAGCATCCTCCATGTTCGAACATGGTATTTGTTATAGACAGTCCATGACTAGCACAGAAGTCTAATAACAAACACCCACTCAGGTTTAGATCAGGGAGGCCGTTCCTCCCAATCACGCCTCTCCAGCAGAACTATGGAGTACCCTACTGGAGCCCCATACATGACTCCATTCAGGGTCTCCAAGAAGGCTGAATACTCTGAACTGCTGTTCGGTGCGTATGCACAGACAACAGTCAGAGCCTCTCGTCCACCGGGGTAAACTCCAACGTAACAGCGCTCAGTCGGGGGCTTGTGAGTATCCCCACACCCGCCCGGCGCCTCACACCCTGGGCAACTCCAGAGTAGAATAAAGTCCATCCCCTATCCAGGAGTATGGTTCCAGAAACGACACTGTGAGTAGAGGTAAGCCCCACTAGATCTAACTGGTAGCACGCCACCTCCCACACAGGTTCTGGTTCCTTCCCCCACAGAGAGGTGACGTTCCACGTCCCCAGAGCCAGCCTCTGCTGCCCGGGTCTGGTCCGTCGAGGTCCCTGAACTTCACTGCCATCCATATTACAGCGCACCCGACCCCCACGATTCATCCCACGAGTGGTGGATGAACATTGATTTTAGTATAATGATATGTTTTCATACTGGTAGTCAAGTTAGAGTTGAGATACCAGTAGCATCACAATACATGTGTCCATATAAGAAACAAAAAGTGTATGCCAGCATTTCCTCATACTTAAAAGGGAAAGTCCCCACAGCATAGCTTTATTAGTTGTGGGGAAATTTCTAATTTGACTGATTCCCCATAGAACCAATATTTTGTGTACATTTTGAGATGCATTGTAACATGCTGAGTGACTACAGGGAAAATTATTTTTAGCATTGTTAGCAATAGAACATGATCAGTGTGGCCATATCGATGGGTGCTACTCAAGTGTGTTATACACTTAGTAGAATTACTTCTCACTTACGTGTATGTTTGTATCAATGTATATTTGTGTATGCACAATTCACCTGTTGATGCTTTGGTGTCTTTTCAATATTTTGTCTGTTGTATTGGTATGGCTTGGCCTATCTTGCATAGGTGACTGGTCAGTTATCCCATATTGCTCTTGTTTCATTACTCCTTCCCCCAGATGGGTCCTTTCCTTGATTATGCACAATGGCTGAGTGTGAAAGATGAACATGTTAATCTGCAGCCTTCTTACACTACCAGATTATCTGTTCCCTGTTCAGTCTGACAAAGGGATGTCAACACTCAACTAACTCTGATCTTTAAATCTAATGAGAATTTGGTTAAACCTGTTATTTAAGTTCTCGTCATATAAACAGCGCCTTACTGTTAATGCATCTGATACTAATATTAGGGAAAAGAGACAGTAAATATGTGATTAGCACCTGTCACTACATATATTAAGGTTCTTTGTCATAAATGATTTCAATAATGCTTACCAAGGCCAGTTCAACATTCTCTTCTTGTTCCCTCTCTTGCTCATGACCTGCTTTCTTTGCTCTCTTCTTATGTTTACCTTCTTTTGTTTTTACAATCATCCTGGGAAATGTTTCTTTTGTTGGCTTCTTCTTTTTGTTTGGAGGCCTTATTTCACCATCCGAAAGACCACTGGCTTCCTGTGAACTCTCTAAAACCTTCCTCTCTGCTTGCAAATGTCCTTCTATGTCTAAGTCAGTCCTATCAACCTCTGTCTGTTGCATATGATTAGTGGTATCTACAGTTTTCCCGGTGTCATGATCTACAAATGTTACATAAGTTTCAATAGTTGTGGAATTCATCTGGGGTTGTGGAAATGGATCCACAGAGCTGTGAGTTGTGTTTTCCATATGCTGCTCGTAATGGCTAGACAACTGGATTGGGCTGTGTTCTTCCGTCTTGCAAACTGTCTTCATCTTTAAAGGAGAAAGAAAAGGGTTGGGTTCATCTACAGCAAGAAACCCACAATGAATATCCCATCTTGGGGTTTCCTGGCCATGTCCCTCACACTTGTGAGACTGTGAACATGGGGTTTTAAGGTCAGGGTGCACATGTTGGATGGGTCTGTTTCTACGGGGTGGTTTGGGAAAGGGTGCTTCTCTACCCCTGGTCCCATTCACTTCCTGAACCACTGAGGGTTTCGGGATAGCACTCAATGCTTCTCCTTGGGAATATTCTGTAGTAAGTGGAGAGGTTGATTCAAAATCATTATATTCTTGATTTTCCTTTCCTTTCTCCTCTGCTTCCAATCCACCTTCACTCATTACCTCCTTCTCTTTCTCTAAATCAAATGGTGTATTCTGTTTTGGATGTGCACTTTCCAAAGTCTTCTCTGATATCTCTGTATTCTCTTTGTCTTTCATTGTATTTGTCTTCCTCTTTTTTGTATCTTCTGTGTTTAGAATTTCTTTTCTCTCAACTTCATTTTCTCTCTTTTCTTCATTTTTTCCTAATTTACCTGCTGCTGCATTGAAAAGCCGAGGAGGTTTAGGAAGAGGTTTTAGGGGAGGTTTTGGGGGTATCTTCGTCACCTTTGAATCTGCTGCAGAAATAGAGCTTCCATCTGCTGCTGTAATGTGAAACTCCTTGCCAGAGTATCTATTAGGTTTGGTATGCAAGCCTAAATTCTTGTCTTGTCCCAATACAGAAGAACTCAGCTTTGGCAGAGTAACTTCCACAGGTTTTGCCAAGGTTGAGATGAAGTCTAGCTCCTGGCTTGTAGGTTTCCCCACTACTGGAGTGTCCTGCTTGTAAAAAGTGGTCACAGAAGTATCTCTGTTAGGTTCAGTTAATTGTGATACCAAGACTTGTCCATTGCTTAAAGCTTTCACAGGACACCTATGTTGAGTCTTGGGAAGGACTGGGGGAGGTATTTTATGTGTAGGCATCAGTGCAGGAGAGGTTAGTGGTTTTCTTTTTTCCCATTCAGGAATAATAACAGGTGAGGATCCATTTGATTCACTCGTAGTGGAAATCTGTAGGTCTGGATTTGAAGTAATACTGTAAACTATATCTTGATCCTCCAAATTCTTTTCATTTGATTCCATTTGTACATTCTTGATAATCTGGCATTTAAATAGAAACGAAGAAAGCTAATAGTTGCATGAAGAGGTATAATTAATCATTTTCTTAGATATCAGATTCATGATACAAGACCAGTTGGCAAGCAGGTTAGTTTCTTTTTTTTAATTAAGTGCAATCATAACTCTCTCCCTACATCATTAAACCAAAACTGGATTATGTATTGTCAGTAACAAAACAGTATATGTGAATAAAAATAATTTACTAATCGTGATTGTATTTACTTTGATGATCAACTGTTACCCATGACACACATAAATACATTTCATAATTAGCCTGATCACTTTTCTTAACCTTCTTAACCTTAAATGTCTATGTTTTAATAAAAATGTTGTCTCTCACCACTAGTTCTGATTGTGATCTCATACATTGTCTTTGTAGTATGTTCTTTTGTATATAGCCACTCATGCTTTTTCAGAAGTCCCTCTGATCTGTTTTCAATCTTCATCCTCATTTACTTCTGTTGCAGGTTTTCCTTTTACACAACGTGAATACCGGTAGCTGTCGTCACAACTGACACAACCTGTTCAGGTTCCATCACTCATTCATGCATTCATTATCTCTCTCTCTTAGTTTTTGAAAGGAAAATATGAAGTGGCCTATATAATTGTATTTGTGTTATGAAAAACAGTAGTGACTGTTTGGTGATTTTTATTAAAAGGCTACTAATTAATATTAATCAATAATAATACAAACACTGACTTGCCAAATGCATAGGCTACTAATCAACAAAATGCAGAGGTTCACACATTACAAGATCTTTCACGTAGAGAAATCTGAGATGTTATTGGAGACCAATTTCCTAGTCACAGAAATGCTGTCAAACAAGCCAGCTAACCGCCCACGTTTGTTTTGAGTTTTCTGTCTACGCACAGGCGCAGTAGCTTTTAGGTGTACCCTACGTGCGTATATAAATAAAGATACATTAATGGTAAAATAAAAACTCGAAGTCAAATATATCGTGAAGAGCAGATTATAAAAAGCAATTAACTGCCTATATGCTAAAATACAAAATGTGAGGAACATGACATCACAAAAATGCGTAGCCTACGCATGTGTAAGAGAAGGGCAGACGAATAGCAGCCAATCTAAACCCGCTTTTCATCACCACCTGATTCTGAATCCCGGAACAATAACAACCCGTACTTTGCACTCCAGTGTAAGTCAATTGACTCAATAGAAAGGTTTGTGCTTTTATGAACCCTGAAATCAACCATGAAAGCGGCCTTGTTTAACGTGTTGGTTCCATTTTTGATATGCATCGCCTTGGCAAATACACGTTTGTTTGATAGGGTCGCGGTGGATTTGTCATATGATCATTACGCAGAAAAGGTTGTGGACGGCCTGCCAAGTTTCCTGGCAATGCCTTTTAATTGCCTAATTAACGTAGGATATATTTTCATGGGTTTGCGTTGGCTGTTCGGACATAATCCAAATGAAACTAAACACAGTCGACATGTAAAAGAAATATTCGCGCTGATGGCTATTTTTTACGCGCCGGTACAATGGGCACGCCTGGCCACACTGCGGCGCCCTTCAGCTGTACTCGATCAGTGGTTCACTTTACCGATTTTCGCCTGGGTCCCAGTGTGGAGCCACTACATAGAACACGGTTCGACCTCGCTTCTGGGCTACGCGGTCATGACAGAGCTGTGCTCAATACTCAGCTATGGCCTGGCGCTTGTACACGAAAGAGGGTTCGAAGCAGCTCTTGGATGTCACGTGGCTTTCGCTGTGTATAAAGGACTTCTCGTACAGATCCGGTACGGAGATTCAGGCTCCCGGAAACACATGTTGCTGGCGATTTTATCCTGCGCCGGATTCGTTGTTCTGAAGTTGATGGACCACTGGCTTGCCCAGTACTCACTGTTTCAGCATCTAACCGGACACTTTTGGTCCAAAGTGTGCGACATCCTTCAGTTCCATTTCAGCTTCTGCTTCCTGGCTCGCCTTACAGAGAGTGTACATGGAATGTCTAAAGGCCAATAACATCTACCAGGCATACCGACATCACCTTTTAACTAATTTTTCATTGAGATTAAAGAACGATGCAAGCGTTAAGGATTGCATTTTATCTTGTGTACAGATAAATCATATTGTGAACATGATTAACATTTTAGCTGTTATTTGAACATAAATATCGTGGCACATTATCTGCATTTATGCTGCAATAAATACGTTTTCAGCTTGAGCCACTAGTGCAATTTCATGAAATACACGCCCAAATTGGACTACTAGGTATATTTTTCTTCTGTTGGTTTGATAACCAAAATGTAGTTTGAATTAATTATAAATGCCCAATTTAAAGTGTTACCATCTTCCATAAAGCATGTACAATTCCACAAACAGCACACCACAGACAAATGTTACATTTCATGTATTTACTATTAACACAATTTTCAGAAACAAAACCCTGCTTGTATGCTTGGATTCTGCAGGTCAGGCCCCACTACACAGAAGTTGAGGAGAGTGAAATTATGTCGACAATCTCTTGCTGCCTCTTACAAGTTTTCATACCTACTGGAAATAGCCTAATGTGAATTACAGAACAGAATAATTGTGAAATGCCTGACATTCTGACACACATGCCATGATATTAATACAAACTTGCTGTAAAGCACTTATTGGATGGTTTAACTTCCCACTGTCCTCTGGTTTCAAATGCACTACCTTGTTGCGCCAGCAGATGCTGCCAATCACATGTCCATGCGGTTGGTGCCTTCTGCTGGTGCAACAAGGTAGTACATTAGGTTCATTTTACCCGGAGGACAGTGGGAAGCTTAAGCATCCAATAAGTGCTTCACAGCAAGTTTGTATTAATAACATGGCATGTGGGTCAGAATCTCAGGCATTTCACTATTATTATAAGTATGCACTTTGTTCCTTCCTTGAATCTATCAATATGCATTTATTCAACTTTGAGGATCTGATATTGTATACCATTGCTACTCATCTTCCAAAATACTGTACTTTTTGTAATGTCAGATTGTAATTATAATTTAAACTGTAATATGAAATGCCTCAGGACCATCATGAGTGAAGAATTATCTCAGTGTATCCTGCAAGCATCTACAGCAGGGGTATTCAGCAGGGTTGAATACCCCTGATCTACAGTGTTGAGACCCATGGATGGAAAGTGATCCTGGTGTCTTCAACCAAAACAGATGGGTCGCAGTTTCATTCTACCATCAGCTGTCCCGATCAGATGACTAGCCAGTGGAAACCAGCAGAACCCAGAAGCAGACATCGGACCTCATGAGTATGCCCATTATGGCAGGAAAGGAGCACGTGTTATTATGTACAGTACTGGATGTATATGAAAGGAGATGCTATGGGGTATCTGTACAGTGTGTAGTGTCTATCGGTAGAGGTAATCAGCTTGTATATTCGCAGCAATCTCTGCCTCCCACTTGTCTCCATTGTTGAGCAGCTTCTCCTTGTTATAGAGCAGCTCTTCATGGGTCTCCGTGGAGAACTCAAAGTTAGGGCCCTGAAATAGAGACAGATATTTATACACCAACAGTTTCTGTACCTGAATGTTCGCCAGAATACATGTTTATACAACATTTCAACATACATAGAAATGTCTGCTATATGCTGTGAATGTAAACCATGGGATGGTCAACAATACATGTCTGTAAATATTTACCAGACTTTAAGGCCCTTTTGTCATTGAAGACACTAGTGATGCAAGTCTCGTCATCTCCATTTTAGAAGAATGCATGACAGGATGTGTTGTATAGTTGTTGTGCATGTTTTGATTGTGATGATTGAGCAGGGAGTTGCCTCTTTTACCAAGGTCACAAATTCAGGCAATTTGCACTAAAATCTAGCAACAGCAATGTATTTGGCCAAGCCAACATGTAGACAGACTTTTAGACCTAGCTAATATCTTAGCTGCACAGTAGCCACACACACCTCTACAATGGCATCCACAGGACAGGCCTCCTGGCAGAAGCCACAGTAAATACATTTGGTCATGTCGATGTCATAGCGAGTCGTCCTTCGACTGCCATCGGCACGGGTCTCTGCCTCGATGGTGATGGCCTATAGGAGACAGGAACTGCTTTATATATATTTATTGCAGAAACTTCTTTTATATCATGACACGAGTGTGATTTAACCTAGTGTCCGAAAAATAGGGGGGGTAGAGACAAGGGTACACGCTAATTTAAACCTCGTAATGTACTCAAATCTCACATTTGGCCACATGGCGGCGCCATCTGATTATGTATGATTTGTGTTTTTCAATTGTCATTGCTGAATGTATTTATTTATTTATTAATTATTTATTTATGTATTTGTGTTGTTTTATGTGCCTCTTAACCCTCCTGTTGTCCTCGGGTTTCAAACACACACCTTGTTGTGCCAGCAGTGCACATCATATGTGTGTGTAAGCTGTAGAATTAGGTTTAGCGCCTCCTATCTGCCACAAAGAGCTAGTGATTTTGGTCAGTTTGACCCGGAGGACATCATGAGGGTTAGGATCTATAATGTGTGCAGGATTTGTGCACAAGATGGACAGACGTTGATGGTGCGTGTGCACCATTCCACAGAATAGCCTACACTACGTTATCATAACGGCCAACAGGCGCAAGTTAACCAACTTCATAATTCGGTAATGCAGGTAGACACCCAGGGCATGAGAGGATCTGCACCATCCAGTGCACGTGTCTAATCGTGTGTGTTTGAGAGAGAAGGGGGAAGTCGAGTAGCCTAATCAGAGCAATTCGGGGAGCCTTTAACGGATAGCGTATTGCACGCAATGTTTCAGTAAATATTTATAACTTAGTCAGAATGCTGCTTTTCCACTTTAAAACCACTTTCTATTAAATCATGTTAGTCAGCCATCGGTGATGAACAATGGCATTGTCCATCAGCCCAACCCTATTCTGTATAAAAGGAAAAGTATCTGGTATATAACAGGATGCATTTGATCTTTCCAAAGTTTTTGCAGGAAATCTCAGCAAATAATAAAATGGAACATGACAAATAAAACGTTAAGGACTCCGTGTGTGTGTGTACCTGAGCCGGGCAGATAGCTTCGCACAGCTTGCAGGCAATGCAACGTTCCTCTCCTGAAGGATACCTGGTACATCATAAATAGTCACACTACAGTAAAAACATTCCTGAAATATGCATATAATGTAGTTAAAAAAGAAAAAATAGCTGCTATATTAATGCTTTAGGGTGTTTTCACATAGTCCTCTTAAAAAAGAGACACATTGAGTTCATTTGAAATAGGACGCAGTTTTCTTTCTGGTCCATTTCAGCTATGTCCTCATTATTTAGGTTTTATCCACTGGTACATTTGGCCGAGCCACGCCGCACCGATTTGCTTTTCCACTGCAACTTTAACTGTGCCAAGTCGTACCCAGCCCGTGGTGGGCCTGCTCTGTAGTGGGCCAAATTGAGAAGGTCCTGCCTCAAAGTGGGCTGCTGTTGTGGGCTTCGTCATCATTAGTCCTTTATGCCTTTGGGGAAAATCCATGATTCTCCCGATAACCAGACCCTGGCTGCAGACCAGTTTTTTGCAAGTAGATGAAAGTTTAACCCTGTAAGACCCCATGTTGCGCCAGTGAGGCAAGTCAATCAAACCATAGGCTATGCAAATGTGGTCTTAAGAAAAAGATTTTTGAACACGTATTTTTTGTAGAGCTTAAAAAAAAAAAAAAAAAAAAAAAAAAAAAAAAAAAAAAAAAAGCTGTAATCCTGCGAAATTGGGTCTTTAAACTCAAATTGTTATGAATCGGTGTAAACTCGCCAAAAAAGCAAATACCCCAAGGGCACCTCAAAGCCCCCCTTTCCAAAATATTGCTTCCCTGGAGGGTGGTACTGCCCAAGTTGAGAAACACCAAGTTATAAACTTCTTGTTTGAATCTCATTGGTCAGTGGTGGTCAGTAAATAAAACAAGGCTTTCTGCCTTTACCTGGTCGAAATTGATTAAGCGAAGGTGTTGTTATGAAGCCATTGTTTACAGTGTCTGAATGACATCTGGCTTTTATTCTAGGCTATGCGCACTACATTTTATTGATGAACGGAAGAATGAACTAAAATAACTTTGTAACAAGTGACACATACCTATACTATATCACAAATAGGCATATAGCAGGTTCATTTTTAATTACTGAAGTTTTAATCTGGCTACTTGTCCGGTCGGGCATGTAAAATTCTACCTGGACAAGCCTTAATGTCGAGCCCTGCAACACAATGAAACCACGAGGTGAACCGTCGCTTCAGAGTGGTCTGAGTTCGTTTGAAGTGTTCATATGCAAATAAAATCCTGACTAATCGCTCAGAGTTAATTTTGAGGGCTAAAAAGGGACCAAGTTTTAAAACTAGGGGTGCTAGATATATCGTTTCAATACCATTATCACAACATCACGTTGTGCAAAATCACATTTAACATGTTGCAAGTATGCAATAAGTATGCAATTTTCTGTTTTATGGAGAGATGTGTCCGTTGGCTGTGTTGCTTAGTTGGGTTTGATTTATAGCTGCCCTGAAACTACTATATGGCCTAATGATGTTTCATTGGCCAGTTGCCCTCTCACATGTGAAACTACACGAACATACCCTATTGAGCATACCAAGTGACATTTGTATACACTTCGACCACGCGTGAGTGAAGTGCAAACAATACAGATAAACGAGTCACAAGAGAAATAGAAAAGAGACAGCAAAACGAGAGGGGAGCTAAAGCAAAACAATAAAATTGAAAATAAGATGAGTGTGGCTGAGGAAGACAATACAATCACAGACATTGAGGAGGAAACATAATTTGCCAAAAAAAATGCCACCTCAGTAGCCTGGAATTACTTTGGCTTTAAGCCTACAGATGTTCCTCAAGCTGGGCAAAACATGCAGTGTGGTGATACGCCACACAAGAGGCAATACAACCAATCTATTTTCACATCTGAAAAGTCACCACAAGCTACTATACTATGAGTGTCTATCCCAAAATAAACTCAACAAACCTGTCGCAGTTCCTACTGGTACGGTAGAGCTAGCAAAACAAACATGGCTAGTGAGTGCTTTTGCTAGTGGTAGCAGGTACGACAAGAACTCAAAGAGACATAATGATGACCAATACTATTACATACTATTTTGCCAAAGATATGATGCCCATTTACTCAGCGGAAAAAGGCTTCAGGAAGCTTCTGAATGAACTGGACAAACCATATCAAATTCCACCCTGCACCTACTTATCTCAGGTAGCCATCCCACAACTATACAAACAGCAGAGAGGCAGTTCAAGCAGAGCTTGGAATTTGACAGATGGAATATTTTTCATCTACAACGGACATGTGGTCCAGCGTAGCGGAGCCCTACATTAGTCTCGCTGTACATTATATAACACCCAAGTACAAACTTGTCAGGAAATGCCTCCAGACCTCTTTATTTCTTAATGTTGTATCAGTCCAAAATAACTTGTAATAAAATGTTATGTTGTAAGAAAACATGTTGAGATGTTTCGAATCTTATTTGTTTTCCCATATTTTACACGTTTAAGAATATCAAAATTAATATTGATATTACAATATTAATAATAAATATTGCAATATCACATTTTGTCAATATCATGCACCCCTAGTTAAAACACCATAAAACATCATAATTAGGACCATTATCACTTCTTTATATCACACATTATGCCATCCACACACAGACTGACCCTGTGGCCTACAGTACCTGCGCAGGGCATGCTCCCCTCTAAAGCGTGATGATAGGGGCCCCTTCTCAAATGGATAGTTGATGGTAGCTGGTTCTCTGAAGAGGTAGCTCATTGTCATGCCCAGACCTGAGCACAGAATGGGTCTAAGTAACACACTTTAGACATCCTATAGCTCATCCTGGAACACCTCTACTTGACATGACCAAACAGAAATGGTTCACTGCTTCTTTAAAATAGCACAAAACTGCATTGAAATATACCATAAGCAGCATTGATAAAAAATGTAATATTAATAGTCATTCAAACATTACAGTTTTAGAACAACTGACATAACCCTGATGTAGCTGGAGAACCATTTGCAAAGCATCACACACCTCTGAATAGCTCTGTCCAGAGCAGCGTCTGAGCAGCTCGGTCTGTGATGGACTTCATGTCTGTGGGGGCCTCCTGGGCATTCACATACTCTGCAGGAGAGACCAAATCAGAGAATGGTAGCTTCAGGGATGTGAGATGCGCGTCTCATTTTTGGTCTTTAGCATAGGCGACATTGAGTGTAAATGTGTTTCTGCACTGAATTTCTTACTAAATCCGTTCCTATGCACCGACACACTCAAGGACCTCACTAGAGCCTGGCTGGTCACAACAGTGCCTAACAGAAAGTAAAACCATTATAAAGTACATTTTGCATTTGTTTGATGGGGAAACATATCTAGGTAAACAGTAAATACATCATTAATAATTAATTATTAGCCAAGTCATTCAACATTCAGACAGTCTTTGTCAAATTTACCAAAATGAACCACACCATATGATAATTGTTAAGATATTAGAACTCATCCAACAGTTAACCAAAATGAACTACAACTAATATTATTGTGACGATATTAGAACCCATCCAACAGTTAACTTACCTGGCCTTGACAGACCGTACATTAAACGCAATGTTGCAGCCATTATGTCTGCCACGCTGAAGACATATACACACACAAACCACAAACATAACAAAGACAATCTCATCAGCTGGTCCCTTTTTGGCATTTCCCAAACACAAATCTACAGAAAGCAGCTGCAGCTGATAGGACTGCTTGATAGGAATCATTTGATGTTTTCTACATAAAACATGTAATTTGCTCATTATTTACGTTGCACTGCACTTAACTTGCAGTGTTAACACAATATTATACATGTTTTAAGCATCCTCACAAACAGTAAAATGATCTATACAGAGCTCAGGGAAAATACAAAAAGTGTATTCAGTACAAAATGTTCTCATAGTTGAAAGTGAGAGCAGACCCCACATTGATAGAGTATATTGAATGTATGAGTAAAGCATTATAACTTCAGATGCTTTTTTCAGTGGATGGCAACCTTATAAATTACCAGTAACATGCTAGCTTTAGCATCATGAGTGTATATAGTTAGCTAAAAATTGCCTTTGCTTTGGTGCGATCTATTGGTCTAACCGCAGATTGACTAGAGAATGTCAGATGTTGGAGTTTAAATATCAGACATAAAAATAATAAGATACTGTATCTTGTTAATCTACAGTACTGTACAGTACTGCAACAGTACACACACCCGGCGAAACCTCAAGGACTTTGAATAAAGGTCGCAAGGTGAACGATGAGCGACTGCAACGTCTAATAAACAGAATCCTACGAGAAAAGACAATGCACTTGACCGTAGAAACAAATTAAAATCGTATTACAGATTAATGTGTGGTTTAATAGTATTTTAAACTCACCGAAGTGTCGATATTTTGCCTTCTCAAACAGAACAGCAGACGACGTCTGTTTCCTCATGTACAGGAAATTACGAAACAGGCTCTCTAGCGCATTTATAATCTCCAAATCAGGAATCCAGGACTGGAATAGTAATCTGGCATAACGGCCATTTTCGACATACTTTTTAATATAAATGTATTTATTATTTTTCTATTTATTTTTGGCTAGCGAACGGCATTACGATGCCGTATTGGGGCCATAAGAAAACTGGGAGGGCTTTTTGCTATGTAAATATTTGTATACATCACCCACAATTCATTGATAATACGTTAAAGGATTATATTTTTAGTGTAATAGATTATTTGTACAAAGTGTAGTGAACGGCATTACGACGCCGTTGTGGGGCCATAAGAAAACTGGGAGGGCTTTTTGCTACGTAAATATTTTTATACATCACCCACTATTTATTGATAGTACGTTAAAGGATTATATTTTTAGTGTAATAGATTATTATTACATTTTAAACTGGAACACAGTTAAACAGTAAATACTTTACTGCCAGTTTTTTTTTACTGTGGTATATAAACACCAACCAACAGGGTACGTATTAAACAAGTTTACCATAGGGCGACGTAACCGCAACCGCATGAGTTGGTCAGATCAGACCGATCAGGTCCGGTAATGAAATTTCCATCCATTCCATCAGGTGACGTTGCCATTACGTCGCCAGAAGGTAAGTCAGAAACCTACTATGACCTCTCCGGGAACCATCACCTTATTGTGGTGGAGAGGGCGAGTCCCTGTGAACCTGAGAGCTGTGTTGTCTGGAGCCTTGTGCTCCTGGTAGGGTCTCCCAAGGCAAAGTGGTC
>JAODUG010046376.1:0-16233 GCA_027564795.1 Aphredoderus sayanus | reverse complement strand
GTGTGTGTGTGTGTGTGTGTGTGTGTGTGTGTGTGTGTGTGTGTGTGCGTGTGTGTGTGTGTGTGTGTGCGTGCGTGCGTGCGTGTGTGCGTGTGTGTGTGTGTGTGTTTATCCTCCTATAGCAACGAAAAGATCAGTGGGATAAAACCGAAGGAGGAATCAATTTCCAGGCTGATCCTTCCCCTGAGAGCACAGGCTGAGGGGGATGCTGAGAGCTTGTGCAGGGGAAGCTGACAGTGACCGCTCAGAGAGAGTATTATCCCCCGGCTAATAACACAGAGAATAGAAGGCCCATGTGCAGTATGTCAGCAGTTCATCCCTGCCTGGTATTAATGTGTGTGTGTGTGTGGGGTGGTGGTGGGTGGAGGGGGGGCTGGAGGGGCTGTAGTGGGGTGCAGCAGGGCTGGGGTGTTAAAAGCTGTTTAGTCGCTGGTAAAAGTGTTTTGCCTCCCACACAAACGCAGCTGTAAAAATGATATGTTAAATAAAACCACAACTGTGAATCAGAGAGGAAGTGGTTTAGAACGGTGCATAGCAGCAGAGATATCTATATTCTGTGTGTTTTTACACCAACTGCATAATATATATATATATATAGGCACTATACTGTATACAGTACATTCACACACTGAATTCAGCGCTGACAGGATGCAGTAATTACTGTATGCCTTAACAGGGTTCCCACTCTTTTCCAGAGATCATTTTCCATGACTTTTCCAGGACATTTTCAGTGATTAGCAAGCTGGTGTGACAGACAGAGCTCTTCAGGGACACATGGCAACACAGGTGGATGTCTTGTGGTGTGTGACTTTGGGGTGTGTTCACAGAGTTTCCAGAACATAACCAAGAGCTACAGTACCTATTCAAAATGAGTATCAGCGTTAACATAATTTAGCCATTTTGGGCAAGTCAAATAGAAAGCAGTTGTTGTTGATTCAAATTTTCCATGTTTGCCATAACTGGAAAATTTGAATTGTTTCAATTGTTTTCCCAGGACGCGTGGGAACCCTGCTTTTCCTACAGTACAATGTGTGTGTGTGTGTGTGTGTGTGTGTGTGTGTGTGTGTGTGTGTGTGTGTGTGTGTGTGTGTGTGTGTGCATGGCACACTGAAACAAGCACCCTTTGTGTGCTTGTTGTGATTCCTGCCCTCGCTGTGGCACACTTGGGCTTAGGAGTCTGCTAGCCAGGTACAGACTGAACCCCAGTGTTATTAAGAGAGTTTCAGGCTGATGCTTATAATAACAGCTCATCCCACACCTCGCTATAGGAACTGGTGCAGGGAGGGCTGGTGTTCAACTTGAACTCGGTGGGTGGCTGAAGTCGCCAGAATTACACTCTTACCGAGGGTATGAAGAACCTCTGCCGGTGGGGCCAGTGGGCCCGGGACAAACCTTTCTGCAGGACGGATGTCGCAATAATTTGTTTTTCTTAATAAATTCTTCCCTTCATTTTCTATTCAGCATGGCTATCTCAAAATACAGTACATCTTATCGGCGGCGGTCAGATTTACCCACACAATCCAACACAAAAGCTCGAAAAATATTTTAAATGTTTTGGCTGAAAATCATAGTTGTGGTGTTCATTGGGCTCCCTATTCATGAAAATCTATGCGTCAGACGTCTTATCTAATTTATCTTCATGTAGACATCCACACAATTCTGCATTCACAATGTTCCGGCACTAATACAGCACACATTACATCACCATAGCTGTAGTAGCTCTCGTGATGACTCAGATTCATTGTTAATCAGTATAGTGCCTTGATACATTGATGTGCCTCCGGATAGCAATAGAAAAAACATGTTATTTCCTGTTGCTCTATTAAATGGACTATATAAAATACACAAGACTCCCATTTCCAACCCAGAAAACAATACACATACAGTGGGCACTACATTAACATGTGTTGGCAGAAACAAGAATATAAACTGTATCAAAACATACTATAAATTGAAGCAGTATTTATATTTATAGTGATGTTAAATGTTATGTTATCCTTTCTCTAAAGCTGCTGCCCTGGCAAAAAAGCCAGTAGAAATAACATTTAATCAGGGTAAAGCCTCAAATACATCAACCTGGCATTTCATAAAAGGCTGGGTAAGTGGATGTAAACAATGCAAACACTCGGACCAGCTCTGTGTCTCGGATTGCTACAGCCTGGCATTTAGAGGGCGTTTACATCATATAACATATAACACAGAATGCTACTCCACTCTCAGCCTGCAGATGCAGTATGATTTAGAAGTGAGGGACTACTCACACACTCACCATGCAATAAATGTCACATTGTGAAATGGACAAAGGGAAAGGAGAGCTGGAACAAGTGTCAGGCGGTGTGTCTTGGCAGTACTTCAAGGTAATGTCAACAAAATATAAATAGATGTAGTGAATAATTTATGTCTACAGTTGGGGCGGCAGTGGCACAGTGGGTAGAGTGGGGCGGCAGGTGATCAAAAAGTCACTAATTTGAATCCTGTTGCCTCCGAGTGTTGAGGTGAGCAAGACATCTAACCCTAACTGCCCCTGGTGGTTGGATGGCGCTTTGCAGCGGTGTGTGTGAATGGTGAGGCAATCCTGTACAGCACTTTGAGTGGCTGGACAATTAAAAAAGCCCTATATAGAGTAAATGCAGCCCATTTACCATTAATCCAGTGGAGACATGCAACCTTTACATGGCAGCATTCGCATTTATTTAGGGGGAAAAACATTACTTTTTTAATATTGACAGGCACTAAACTAATGCCTTGCTTGTGCCTACAGTATGTGTAAATTAATCAGCATGTGAATAATGTATGACTGCAGGCAATACACTAGGAGTTACACATGGTACACTTAAATGGTACTTAACAGTGCTATGCTGACGATGGTGGTACCTGTATGAGGTGAAGTTGTCGTAAGATCCCACAGTGTAGTGTCTGAACAGTCTCTTGGTGCGGTCCTCTCGAGTCTCTGAAAAACACAACACCCGTCAATGACTCTCCATAATCAAGATAGCCCAAACTCCCAAGCCCAAAGTGACCTGGAGAACAATAATTTAGCCACAGTATTCACTACAGTAAGTGGATTTGGATTAGACGTTGAGAACGATGAAAAATTGGAAATGTAAAAATTATGTAGAACTGTATTCAAATTGAAGTATCAATTCTGTAATATATTGTACTGTATGTAACAAATGAATTGCAATCATACAATGAAAACATGAATGAAGCACTCTAATGATACTGTAATATTCCAGAGGGTCTCCTTTCCACACTAAACAAAGAACCTCTTCTTGGACCATACTGACGCCAGTGTGTGGCACTGTTGCACCATTTCTTGCTTTTGCTATCAAGGGGTTTAGTCCAGCACTCTCCAATGAAGTGTTTATATTTTTTGGTTGTTTTAATTCGTTCCACATTATTAAAAAATAAAAATAAATGTTTGTTTTCTTTTTTTGAATTCAGTTACCACAAGGATGTAATTGCCAATAATATGCTCCATCTGTTGTAGTGGAAAACTATTGCATGCTATTTTTTCAGATTAGTAAATGGAAAAATAAGCACATAATAGCCGTTAAAGACGAATATCTGTTAATGTGAGTAAATATCCCCTCTGAAGGGGAGCCACTTTGAGAGATGTATGTGTGAGTGAGTGTACTGTAACTGCATGTCACAGAGGGTTTCATCCAATGGGCTGGGATCAATGCCATCTCCCCCCTCTTATTAATACACAACTCCAGTAATGTTCAATCTGATGAGTATATACTCAGAGACCACATTCATTCCACAAACAACCCTTAATTGGTCAATGATGTGTGTGTTCTACAGAGAATGGAAGAGAGATAACATGATGAAAGAGAAAGTCTGGGTGCTTTACAACTGGAGCAGTGTGATAACTGCAAACACAAAACAACTGTCAACCCTCAATGCCAGCACTTACTGTATATTTGTCCCATCCCCACAGAATACATTCATCAACATTTCATTTTATTGCATCCCTGTTCATCTCTCCCCTCCCTGTGTCCATTAGGAAAAAATCAATCTTAGTTTTGCATCATGTGTTTAGCCTACTGTTGCATAAGAACAAAGGCAGTGTGGATTGTTTCTGTTGTTGATTTCAGGGTGGTTGTGTGGGTGGAAGGTTAGCAGAGAAGGGGGTTTGGATCAGAGGTTAACCTGTGGCATGTTGGGTGGAGATTTGAGAAGGCTGGAGTGTAGACAGAGGTGATATTAGGGCAGCGGGTCAGTGAAGACACGACTCAGCACCTTTCAATCTGACCCATCAGACTTAATCACAAAAAGCTTACCTAAGCTAGATATGTGGCCAGAGCGCCATGTGTGCATGTGCACGCATTTTGTGAATGTGTTTTGGAGCACGTGCACGGCACGCAGCATCAGCAGTGGCCGTGCGAGAGCATGTAATGTAACTCATTCATCACCCCTGGTGTCAATTCTGTACAGCCAGGAGCGAGCGAAGGCAAGGCCCTGATAGAACAGATAACCGCAGCTCCACCCCTATCTATCTCATGCACGTGCACACACACACACACATGGACGTGCACAAGGGATACAAGGAGAGACAGTATACCTTACTTTTGGGTAAGCCTGAGGTTAGGTTAATGTACACTTCATGGCCTTCGTTCTAAGGTGACACAACAGTGGCATGGATTAATATTGAATGCTTCAAGGTTGTTTTCCCTCTTACATGCGAATTGGGTAAGAGGACATTAAGGCAAGAGGAAGCTATAGCTTTCAGAGGAGCTGATCAGGAGCAGGGCCAAAAGAGAGTAAACACACACACACGCAAAGGAACAATGAAGTAGGGTTGAGTTATTATCAGGATAGAGGAGAGTAGAGAATCAGCAGATTAATGCATACGTTTGTGTGACAGATTTGACTTTAAATTATGGACCCTGCAATCCACACAGCAGGGAGAATGCTCCAATTTTCTTTCTGTTATAATGGGCTAGTGGGGATATAATACTGTATAACATACAGTAACTTACATACAGTAACTCAGTTTGATACCTTAGTGTATTTTCAATAACTTGTTTTATGTTTAGAGGTACGAGATCATGTCTAACTCAGTGAAGCCAGAATACAGTATGTTTTGATGACTTTTTTACGGTGATATAGATACATCTAATTAATTCCATCTAGCTTAGAGTCTCTGGTGATTCCACCAATGTCATACACATGAGATTAGATATCTAATGAGGATGAGGAACATATTGCCAACTGCTCATTAGGAAGTGAATGAAATGTGTTTTCTATTTGAATTGAAAAATATGCTTAACATATTCAGGAACATTTTTATAAATGGTAAAGTCAATATATACAAAATGATGCAGAGCTGCTGTACACATAAAGTCATATGTTTTGCACTGTATACTGTAGCTTTGTACATTGAGGTACATCTTCCATAGGCTCATCCTCGCTGTGTTACACCTATCACAGGTAGTGTCAGATATTGTGAGGTGCTCAAAGTTGTGCCAGAAAAACCTCTTGAGTGGGACCTAGATTGTCCTTGTCTGAAGGACGTAAGAGCTACACACACACACACACACACACACACCTGCACAATCACCCACACCCATACACACACACAGGCTGTGTTAACTCTGTTGAATGAGAATTAACCTGGGCTGCTCTACAGCTGATAAGAGCTGCCAGTGTGCAAACACACACACACACACACACACACACACACACACACACCAGACAATACAAAAGCACCTACACATGTAGAAAAAAAAACCTGCACACACGCAAACACACACACACACACACACACACACACACACACACACACACACACACACACATGCACCCCTCTTATCCAGTGAGCCTCATTGACTTCTTAATCTTTACCTTCCACCATCATTAAGATTAAGAACAAAATGTTTAGATGCAGCAAACCAAATGAGGCGCCGCCACACCTGATGTGGACTGTGATAACTGCCTGGATGTGCAGTACAGGATGGCTACCTGACCTCGGCTCGACGTTACAAACTGTGCTTCTGGTTTGGCCATGTTGACATTAGGGAAAACACAGTGTCAAAATGAACACATACTATGCTGCTGTTCAATGCTGGGGAACTCCTGAACACAACCGTCACGCCTGAATGTAAAACAACATTTGTCATCGTGGGAAGTTTATCTGGGAAGTGTAACCATGTTTAACCATCAAGGACCATGCAGGGAAACCTATGGCAAAGGAGGCATTTCAATTTAGTCCTCAATGGAGATAATAATGCAGTCTTGCAGTGGCATGTGGGCAGAGGATGCAGGATGCAGGCTGCTGTGGGTAGTTTGCAGACTACTACAACCTTACTAACAAATAGCTGAGTTCAAAAGTTCATGAAAATAACGATTGGCAATCATCACTGTTAAGACTGTTATCCTTTGTGATGTCCTCTGGGTCAAAATGACCCAAATCACCAGCTCTTTGTGGCAGAAAGAAGGTGCTAAACCTAATTCTACAGTTTACACACACACACACATGATGTGCACTGCTGGCACAACAAGGTGTGTGCTTGAAACCTGAGGACAACAGGAGGGTTAAAAGGCACAAAAAAACAACACAAATACATAAAGAAATCATTAATTAATAAATAAATACACACAGCAATGACAATTAAAAAACACACAAAATCATACACAATCAGATGGCGCCGCCGGGTGGCCAAATACGATATTTTTAAGGACATCACGAGGGTTAAGAAGAAGTATGTGTGTGTGTAAAACAATCTACCTATAACCAATAGAAAACAATGCCAATTATGTACAAGTTGTCACACATGCAATCAGGGATAACAGGCAACCATGGTAACAACCATTGCGTGGCAGGGTAACACAAACACAAAGTGATTCAGCTTATAATAACTGCATCGGGCTCGTGTGGGGTTCAGTCATATGGTATTAAGGAGCAGGTAGGGGTTAGGCATCTTGGTGCTTGAACTTGGGAGTTCGTAACCAAGGCCTTTTGGCTAAGACTGGAGCACCCAGACCACTAGCCCATGCTGTAGTCTCTTCCGCTCATTAGCACTATGTGACATAAGCAACTTGTGCTGAACACCTGATACATTCAACCCCTGTAAGCATTTCAACACTATCAAGCAGTGGGGTAATAGATTTTAATTGGTTGTTAGCATTGTTACTCACAGGACTGTACAATGTACGTAATTCTTGTATGATGCTAGTGCAATGGGTTAATTACTAAGGTCAGTCTTTCCCTTTCATTTAAGCAATAGCCATTCATTCCAGTCCTGCAAACAGCCAGACTTGTGTCGTGTACGTAGCGAACACTGTGTCCCAGACTTTAAGCAAGAAAAGCATGGCTCTGTGAGACTAGCTAGCCCATAACGGCCACTACTATACAGACATTTTGCTTGGGCAGTAACGCAGGCAGCATTATAAACACACTAAATACAACTGGCAAAACTCTTCTTTCTTTCTGGCAATCTACTGTGAGCAGGATGGTGCGCTAATGACTCGCTCATGGCATTAAACACCGCGATAGAATCATTTCTATTTCCTCTTTTCTCTGTTCGCACAATGTGGCTGTCATCCTGGGCATCCCACAGCCGCTGGTGTGTGCCAGGGGAGCTGGGCCTGACCCACTTCCATACAACAGTGGACAGAGGATTAGCCTCATTTTATTATTTATTTCCCCCCTCTGTGTCTCTCGTCTCATTTCCGTCTACAGAAAAACAGACCTCCAGATACAAAATTGACTGTATTACTGTCTTTTTCCTGCCTAGGTGAAAAATGATCGCACAACAGGGGGGTTGACAAAGGGGACTTGAGGATGAAAATAAAGAGACTGTAAACAATAGGAAGAACAAAAGCGAGCTCTGTGACGATTTAATCTCTGCCGGACCGCTCGGTGCATGCAAAGTGCACAATTTGACATCAAAGGCAACAAATGGGCAGCGGGACGTGAACTGCCTTCCATATGGTGTGCAGGAGATGATGACCTGAAAACTGTAGAGGCGAGAGAAAGAGAGAGAGAGAGAGAGAACAGTGTGTGTGCAGTGGACTAGTCAGGGCTGTCAGTCCATTTCCACCCTGCTGAACCCAAGCTGCTTGCCTGAAATGCACTGGCCAGACGCACAGGTCAGAAGAGATGGATGGATGGCAAGAGATGGAGAGGGGAGAAGGGCCCTGGGAATATGAACTGCTTTTCAGTATGACAGGGAACTGAGATGAGGAGCGTTGATCAAAGAAGTGGCACAGACGATGACAGCTCAACGGTATCAAACATCTTTAAGGAAAAAGTAGAGCAGAGATGTAATGTGACAAATGTTATGGGAATGAAAAAAGAGCTCAACCAAACTATACAGTTTTTATCTAACATTTGTCAGTGTTAGATAAAAATGTTAAGATTATAGTATATTTAGTCCGAATACAGATAAGTTGGCAATGTAAATACAAATACATGTAACACAAAGTGCTTCACACTATAAAATCATTGAAAACAATACAATATATAAACAAAGTAATACCACCCATCATCCCAACCCTCCAATCACAAACATGCACCAGGACAAACAGAAAATCAAGCCCCATAGTCCCATTCCCACAATCCCCGAAACACTAAAAATCCGGGGACCCCAGACCCGCTCCCCAACCACTTCAATCTCAGTCAGAGAATGGAAAACCACTGATGGAATGAGCCCACACACCAACATACCCCAGACCCCGCAGGTGACTAAATGGACAAGCTCCCCCCAGCTAAACCCCCAGACACTGCAGGCCAGGACACACTCCCACCCACGATCCAGCCCACCAACCACGGACCACCATGCCACCACGAGACAACGCCACAGTAGCACCAAAAGAGTTTCAATCGCTCAAAGCCTCATAATGTTACAAAACAAAACAAAATAAAGGTTTTTCAAATTCAATGTTCAAACATGTTCTACACTATATACACACACACAGTATACTGCATGTATGTATATATGTTTGCTGTTGTTGTTTATTTGTTGCTGATGCACGACTTACCCGCACAGCGACTGTGACTTAAGGAATTGGTCTGCTCTGCCTTGACGATGGTGACCACCCCATCAATCCTGCTACACAGCACAGGAAGCTCTGACACCATGACCGGACAACAGTCCATCACTGCCACAGCGTAGCTCCACCACTCCGATACGACGGCAGGACATTCACCCTACTACTCAGCCACCAAATGGGGAGCGCCGCGATAGAACCATCCTGACCCCGCTGGCCTCGCCTGCCGTTGTTCTTCAGCCGCAGGCAACTGGGATCACTTGTGGAGAATGCGTAAGGCGATAGTTCTCTGATAGCGCGGTCACATTTCAGTAAGCCTGGCTTTTGTCTTGCTGAGGGAGGCGCAATAGAGTAATGCTGTGAATGCACCGTCTCAATGTCCCTGGCCTGCACGTCCTGCTCTGTTTCAACCTGCAGCAACCACGGCCGCACGTTTCACATCTCTTTCTCACTGCCTTTCTCACTGCCTTTCCTCTGCGCTTCCTCTCTATCTGGGGATGGGTTGGCTTGCCAGAAAACCTCCTGAGATCTTGTTGTTTCTGTGTAAGTACTGTATGAGCGTCGGAGGCAGACACACACACACACACACACACACACAAACACACACACACTATTAATATCTCAGCTGTCTCTCAGATGAAGAGGCTTTGAATAATTCATTCAAATTCAGACATCACAAAACTCCCGAGTAAGAGCTTCAAATGCAGCAACAACACTTGAACATGGCATGCTTTTAAGGGAAGGTCAAGACTCAACTCAGACAAATGTACGCATGGTGTGATTTTAGAAAAGTGGCAAAGGAAGACAGGGTTGGCAGTGAGAGAGAGAGAGAGAGAGAGAGAGAGAGAGAGAGAGAGAGAGAGGGAGAGAGAGAAAGAGAGCAAGAGAGAGAGAGAGAGAGAGAGAGAGAGTTATTTGGCAGGGTTAACAAAGTGATTAGTCATGCCCAGCAAGAGGGCAGCAGTCCAAGCCTGTCAGCTAACCTACTCTACTTTTGAAGGCCAAAGTTTAAGGTGTGCCCATTTAGCCTGTTAGATTCTCCAGTTAGTAGGAATCAGTACATGCCTGGTGATGTCAGAAAAACAGCTTAGTTCGCAAGAATGGTTCCATCTCCAGCCAGTCGGCAGCACATGGATTAGAGAGACTATTGCTGAGCTGGAATAGACAGCTAGTACGCCGAAAAATAGAAAATAAGTGTAGCAAAACACCCCATGACTGTGTCATGCTTTGTGTGTGTGTGTGTGTGTGAGTGTGTGTGAGAGAGAGAGAGGGAGAGAGAGAGAGAGAGCAAGAGAATATATGTACTGTACATACAGTATGTGCATGTAGCCAGCTGTCACCCAATGTGCCCCCTGTCAAATGTGATTTGTCTTTGCTCCACTGTGGGTCCTGTTCAGCTTTGATTCATTGTTCAAATAGCACTGCCATCTATTATGATTTGATATGGATCTGTCCTCCAGAGAGAGAGCAAAAGAAGGGGCTGGAGTGGGGTGGGGGGAAGCGAGAGAGATAGCTTAACACACTCCACTGACTTCTGATGAAAACTGGAGATAGTGGCCATCATTCTGCAGCACCTGTCATAAACAAACAACATGTACATACAGTATACATGTACTGTACTGTACACACAGACAAACACACTCACACATAAAAAGACAAACATGCACACTTTAGATGTGATGAAGGAGGGGGAGATTCCCTCACAGGGTTAAAAGCACTTAAATTACAAGTCAGTCAATAATACTGACTCAGCTAAATCTTTACACCAAAGACATGTCTTCCAACCAGTGGTTTATACTGTGTGTGCGTGTGTGTGCGTGTGTGCGTGTGTGTGTGTGCGTGTGTGTGCGTGTGTGCTTCTCAATTTGCTGTCTTTCTATTTTTCTAATTAAATTGGATTAGTTGGCTATGCTAATCTGTCCAATAGCTCCACACACTTACAGTATTATGCACGGACCTCGTCTGAGGTTTGTGTGTGTGCGTGTGTGTGTGTATGCACATAGTTATTGTACAGTACAGTGTGTTTCCACATGCAAGTACGTAGGTTATGTGTACGGCAGTTACAGGTCACCACCACCAATGCATTAACATTGCTACTGTATGTACTGTACAGCATATAATCAATACAAATATATAAGAATATAAGAATATGGATACAGATACTGATGGAGCCTTTTGTTCATACTCTGTCTTCATTTTGTTCCTATTTTTGCAAAGGTTCTGAAACGTATGGATATGAAGCAAGAAGCAAGAAGAGCAGCACCACTGGAATTCATCGGGACAGTATAGCCCATGACCATAGAGAGAAGGACACAATGAAGACATTTTTAAAATGGTATATAATGTATTGATGTATTTAGTAGCCCCGTAAACCCCCGCCATCTGCTGTCTCTGCTTGTATCTTTCTTAACAGGTACATTATTATGACCTCATCCACCATTGCCAGGCATGTCTGTTGCTGTCAGAAACATTTTACTCTGAGCTGCCCTCTAGTGGATGCATTGCTTAACAAAGAAGACATATGGAAGCATGGGTGCCGGTGACGGTAATAACGTTTAAAACGTATCTATAGATGGAGGAGGAGTGGTTTGGGGCCTGAGGGTTTTGGTTCCTTAGGGCGGGCGGGTGCGGGGCCTTGGATATTTCGGCTCGGTTCTTTGTTTTCTGGATGCTCGTTTGTGGTTGGTGGGTTGGACTGATTGGCATTGCACGGACTGGGTTGGTCCGTGTGATGTTTGTCGGTAAAATTTTTCTGGCAATGGACGGGTATCTGGGGGGGTTGAGGGCTGAGTCCGGGTGTCCGGGGTTCCGTTTTGCCGGCTCTGAGGGACTGAAACTTAAAAGATTTCAACCATTTCTCCATTCTTTCTGTTTACTGGTCGGGTATAGAGAATTAGAGGTTCTGGAAGGTGTGTTGTGGACTGGGTTATTTAGTGCTTCTGTGGTGTCATCTCCAGGGTTCTGCTTATGGTGGTGGGTTGGATCGTGGGTGGGAGTGTGTCCTGGCCTGCAGTGTCTGGGGGTTTAGCTGGGGGGAGCTGGTCCATTTAGTCACCTGCGGGGTCTGGGGTATGTTGGTGTGTGAGCTCATTCCATCAGTGTCTTCGGTTTTCCATTCTCTGACTGAGATTGAAGTGGTTGGGGAGCGGGTCTGGGGTCCCCGGTTGTTTAGTGTTTTGGGAATGGGAATAAGGATGTTTGGGCTTGATTTTCTGTTTTCCTGGTGCATGATTGTGATTGGAGAGTTGGGATGATGGGTGTTACATAGAGTGGTGGTATTACTTTTTTTATATATTATATTGTTTTTAATGATTTTTTATTGTTTTAATGATTTTATAGTGTGAAGCACTTTGTGTTACATGTATTTGTATGAAAAGTGCTATATAAATAAAGACTGATTTATGTATAGATGTGAGATGTATTGCTTACAATGAGTTCCATCAATATTTGTATATATTTATATATAATATTTTGGCCCCTCAGATCCTTTGGAGGGCCCTGACCCCCACACTTTGTAACCACTGAGATAAAGAGATGGAAGGTTCATATAGAAAGACAAAGACAGAGAGAGAGATGGGTGTGCATTGTGCAATGCAATGTAGTGTCAGGGGTCACTGAACGGACTGCCAGCTTGCTGTCAGGTGGGCTCCAGCCTGTCAAACCCTCCCTTAACAGACTGAAATGTTCCCCCTCTAACTGTCAAGCTGGGTCACACTCACAAGGACACACTGCATTTTAGTGTGTGTGCACACTGTAGTATACGTATATTATACTAGAAATAGTGTACATACAAACATACAAACAAACACCTGGGCTTTCCTGACCAACTCTGCCTCCTTTTCCACCACTAAAAACTAAGAAGCCACAGTAAAGACATTCTGCGGTTTCTGTGTTGTTTCGAGTATTATTTAATTCCACCCTCCTCTTAAAAGGTCTACTATGGGCCTGACATGGTCTTCCATAATGACAATATCAATAAAGCACATACATATTAGCCATATTGTTAAAGAATATATAAATTAAAATGCATGTGAAAACATTCAATAACTAGCCATGATTCAGTGATATTGGGGACAGTGTTTTCCACAGTTTAAAAGCATCAGATAGATGGTTGACATTGATTGGATAATGATAAGTTGCTTCAGCCTAGTTATTGAAAAGGCCATCACTTCGAGTGGGCTTCTTACATTTGCTGATTATTGACTCTCTTGCCCCCCTCTGGTTGAACATATTCTAACCAGGACTTTAAACCAATGCAATTCCAGTGCATTGCTGTCACAGTCACATTACTGCCAACTTAGTGTAGTCCGGTAGTTTCACTGTTATGTTCCATAGTGAGGGACGTTATTGTACCTGCTGAACTATGGTAATACAATTCTGATGATACACTGTTCAAGGATCTAAATGCACATTCACCACAACCATACCCCTGTTTATGTACCACCAGTTCATTTCCTATTATATTTGTATACTTGGCTACATTCAAGCATGAATACATGCATGCAGGTTAAACAAATACAAATAACAACCTTAACTCATGTATGACTTGTTTGTGGAGGTCTTGTGGCCACGGCCTCACACTGAATGTTCCCCTGTTCACACACAGTCTGTGTTTCTGCGGTGTTCTCTCTGCTCCCCTCAGCTGCCTTTACATGCTTCTGTCCTGCTGCCCACTCTCACTGACTGGTGGTTCCCATGTCGCCCCATGCTGCAGCAGTGCTGGTGTTTAAGCATTCTGGGGGAGTGCGGAGACACTCCGAAACTTCTTAATAGCGTGGCTAAATATAGCCCGGGCCGGGTTGACTGGGTTGATTCATGTGGTTGTGAGTCATTCAGCTGTGGTGCAGGGGAGGGACTGTGGGATGAAATGAGTTTCCCCCCTTATTGTTAAAGCAACAATGTACTTGTACAACTTTTTCTTATAAATAAATGTGCTTTTGGCTGCCATTTAAAACTAATTGATTCAATGCAATAATGATTCATTCTACTGGCCATTCATGATAGGCGTTCTATTTTTAACATCTGGTGTCTGGTGCATTTGTCTGAGAAAAATGACTGTACATCAGTGTCTAACAGCAGTGTCTGGCATCGCAGCCAGGATATGCAGCACTACTATAGGTGAAAGGTGCCCCTATATGACCCACACATGTTTGGTTTCTAATTGATCACTTACTTACTGTTAGTGCCGCTACTTAAACTGGAATGCTGCAGACTGCAGCTTTAATGGGAATAGGTAGTCCATTACTGTTTCTCCCTTTGATCGTTGAAAAGGATATTACTTGTTATTTCATCCTGGTGATTCATTCTCCCATAATAATCACCCAATTATAATTAAAACATTTGGAGCCAAACCTCACTCAGATCCAGAAGAAATTAAACATAATCAAAGGTAAAGCAAACATAAGGCCATCACAGTCTATCTTGACAATAGACAAGCTGCTATTTGATGGTTTGACTAATTACAATTATCATTACATCGTTTACATCATGCAATTAACTGTGTAGGTGCTGTGTGTGTGTGTGTGTGTGTGTGTGTGTGTGTATGTGTGCACTCATGCACACACGTGCTACACAGAGCACGCTGCATCTTTTCAAGTTGTCCTTGACTACACCTCAGATTTGATCAAGTCCTCAGGAAGACAGGAAGACATTAAAATTGGTCCTGTTTACCATGCAGATACAATGAGAGAATGTCCATTAATCAGTCCATTAAGATGAACAGATTTATCCTTTCCCTAGCATGAGTGGCACAGAGGGCTCTACCGGAGGGTAATAAAGGCAGTTTAATATAAAATTTGTTGCCCCAGGCAACATGGTAGCATCGTTAGATGGGGTACAAGAGATCATGCTGACATCATTACCTCCTCCATTAACGTGGGTAAACAGCTCTAATTAACCCCGACCAGACCATACTCACATGTCTCTGTGTGTACATGTACTATTGAATGTCTGTGTGTATGTGTGTGTGAGGCAGAGGGAGAGAGAGAGAGAGAGAGAGAGAGAGAGAGAGAGAGAGAGAGAGAGAGAGAGAAAACACGGGGAAGAACAGGGCACCACAGTCAGAAGCACACACACACACACACACTTCTGCATACAAACACAGGATGGCTAGCTCGCAACCTGCCGCCCACTGCCAGCAGTGATTCACCACTGCATCACTCACTGTAGCCTTAATTAAGTCAATCAATAGTCACCTCCATTTTCTTTCTAGAACTCTCCCTGTGCTCTCTGCCCTATAGCTCTCTCTCGTCACAGCTGGTGACCAGATGCTAACATGCCAATGGGAGAGCCGGTGATTGTGTTGATAGTAGTATAGTAGTAGATAGTAGCACAGTTTATAATAGTAACCGGACAGTGATTCAATGAAGACCTTTTATTGGTCTCCTGTTGCTTTAATGTATTACCCTCCCTTCCTTTCTTCCCTACTTCCTTCCTTCCTCTTATCTGCTGTGTCCTCTCTGCCTCTCCACTGTTCCTTATGACCCAGAAGAAGCTCCAGGAGAGAGAACAGGTATGTCATGACTGGGGATGTGACATATTATAGCAGAAAGGGGATGTGTCAAACCAAGCAAAAGGCATAGTTCACATACATTGGTGAGGGGACGCCACATGGCTCCACCCACCCCTGCCACATTTTCTTTCTCTCTCTCCCTCACTCTGTTTCGCACATGCACATGTGCACACAGTAATAACAGATTGAGCATAAGAGAGAGAACGCTATTGTTTGAGTTACTTAATTGTAGCCAGGGCTGTCTTTCCTGCTTCACTGGGCTGAGACATATTGCCCTAACTGTCAGGGACGCCTCAGCAGCTGCCTTCAGATAAACAACTCTGCGTGCGTGTGCGTGTGCGTGTGCATGTGCGTGTGTGCATGCGCCATTCTGAGTTTTATCTCTATTGAGGAATCTAGTGATACAGATTTTAGATCACATTTAGATCAAATATACCTAATCCAATTCATATCAGCACTTACCTAAACATAATATAGAATATACAGTATAAACATATGCAAACTGTAGGACTAGATGTATGAAGAAGACGTCACTGTGACAGTGACTCCTATATTCCAAAATGAGCTATAACTATTAGTTTCCTTACAAACCTGATTTGACAAAACAAAGAGGCTCTAGAAACCCTGAGAAAACAAGAGAGAGAGAGGGAGAGGGAGAGGGAGAGGGAGAGAGAGAGGGAGAGGGAGAGGGAGAGTGAGAGGGAGAGGGAGTGGGTGAGGGTGAG
>JAODUG010046366.1:0-16235 GCA_027564795.1 Aphredoderus sayanus | reverse complement strand
AAAGAAGTAATTAATAAAGAAATAAATACACACAGCAATGCCAATTGAAAAACACACAAATCATACACAATCAGATGACGCCAGGTGGCCAAATATGAGATTTTTGAGTACATTACGAGGGTTAAAAATGTGCGAGGGCCACCGCACCTCCAACTGTTTTTTATTTAAATATTATATTTTAACCTTATTCTGCTGCTGCTGTCTACATCCTATTGAGTATGTATGTATATATAATTTGTGTCAGGTGCTCTCTCAAGCATGCCAGTATCACACTAAGCGTCACGGCCAGGTTAGAAGTATAGCAGCGACACTTTAATTGGCACAGTTGTTGGTTAATCAGCTGGTGCAAATACAATTAGGCTGAGGATGGGACTTGCAATAGAATTTCTTTTCCAAGTGACTGATGACTGCGGATTTCATTATCTCCTGTTTGGGTAAACCCAATTTGATTGTGTTAAGAACGCCATGAACCACGTCGCCATTGCTCGCTTATTCATCCCACCTCCTAATATATTTTTACACAAGTAACTGTTTGTTTGAACATTCATCTTACAGCCTGTTTACTCTGCAGTCCGTGTCGGAATATGTGTGTTCAAACTTACCGTTCATTTGGAAAGGGGGCGAGCTCTCTCATAGTGACTCCATAAAAATTTGTGTGTATTCCTGAAAGGCAGTATGCACATGTAAAAATACCAATCTGCCTATGGTGCTAAACTGGAGGATGGCATTATGGGCTGGGGTACCAGTAGGCCAGAAAAGGAGTTTGTATACCCGATAGACTTACCCAATCACGTCCCTACCTTGCTCCACTTTAACACCAACTGCATTATAAATCCCCTTTACGTTGTGGCTCGGAGGCCACATGCATTTGTTTTTGACTTTCTAGAACTGTGTACAATTGTGCACATAGATCATAATATCTTGCTGGCCCTAGATAAACTTCTATTGCTAAGATGGAGTAGCTGTTTCAACGGAGCAGAGAAATGAATGCAGAGATTTGTGTGTGATGCTTCATGTTTATTTCTAGCAAGCAGTAATGATGGAGTCCTGGAAGATGTCATGGATCTCAATCTGCCATATATATAGTGATATGTATTCTGCCCCTCGCCTGTCTGTGTGAAATATAAATGCCTCTATTTCTTCCCACCTTTTAAAGAATGTATACAGTAGTATGCAGGTACACACACACACACACACACTAACTGTCACAATCCAATAGCCTGCTCTAATTTCTCACTGTGCTTTATACTAGTTGTTTCCAGTTGGTAACCCTATCCACCAACACAGCACTAGTATGATTAACTCCTGTGATAGGATCACATGTCATCATACAGCCTATGCTGTGATACATGATGCATTGGAAGTCGAAATGTGTCACAAATTAATTATACAGTAGGTACATTTAAAAAAGAAACAGCCTATGGCGGCTGTAGGGGTAGAAGAGAGCAGTGAGAGCCACTCAGGTGTGACAGTCATGTTTGTGTAACACTGGTTTCAAGCACAAAGGCATCCTCTTGCCCCTCTCCTACAGCCAGTAGTGTTTCAACATACAAATGATAAGCTGGGGGTCCTGTGCTGTTGAAGCACAACTAACTGGTGTTCCTTTAACTGTTTAACCTTTGTCAACCACTGTAGTGAATCAAACCACTATTTCTGAAGACTAAACTTCCTGTCATTATGTTAATGACAGGAATATCTTGAAAACATAGTATTCACATAAAAAAGTAGTGTTCACCAGTGCATTGAAGAATTACTTGGCCTTTTGATTAACACTGCTGGAGAAGATATATTGAAAAGAAAATAAAGAAAATCTCTCCCACAGATTCCATACAAACACACAATAATGCCCAAAGATATTTTCCTAACTAATGCTTTATTTACTTCACTTGTACCCGGAAACTCGCATTTTTCACAAGAGCCTTCCCCTCCTGGCTGCCAAAATATACAGTATCTGCTGTAAATGGTTAATGGGGGTACCTGTAGGTAAAGTAGAGTAGGTTAAGAAAACACAAACAAAACGATTCATGTGAGAGGGTTCTACAGGACTACATGTTTATTGCACCTTCACTGTACAATTTATTTTCAAATAAAATTTTCAAATTTAGGGCATGTCATCAAAGCTGTGATTGCCCTTGTTATCCATACCCCTTTTACAGCCAGATGACAGTGCCGACCATACCTCAACTGTTCACCTGTTGCAAAAGAAAGAACTGTTAAATTGGACAGAGAAAACAGCCTTTTTCAGCCTTTGCAAGAACTGTAACTGTCCCTGTGAAGCAGTTACAAGTCAAACTGGGAATCTGTTTAATTTTGCCTAGGGGTGGGCCAATTGATGAATGAAAGATTACGCTGTTAAAGCTTCCGGGATGGAGATTCAATTTGGTTTAAACAATTCAGTTTAATTTAAATCTTTATTGTCCTTGAATGATAACAGGGTTAGCAGGATCTGAATAAAATGGAAAACACTGAATGATTAAATGCCATTATCTACTACACCCTGGGAGACTTGCTCCCTTTATTTAATAACCCTTTTGCTGATACCTTGTGTATGAATGAATTCTAATGCAGTACAGAGCATTGGTGTCCGCAATGTTAAAAGCCCCTTGTAAAACTGATAAATCATTATTTTCATGCACACTTTACATTTTGTTTTCAGAGGAACGAGTCAAGCAGAACCTATTTCTGTATTAAAAATCTGTATTTGCCCTGGTGCATTGCTTAATAAGAATTACTGCCACCTCTGGCATACTTAGAAAGTTTCTCTCATTCTGTTTCATATTTAGAGCAATGAATTTGACATCCCACAATATACAGTGTCAATGTCACGACTGCATTTTCCTCTTTCTACAAAATGCTAATAGCTTAACTTATACTTTATTACTTAAAGTAATACAATTAAGCCACAGCACACAGGTGGTTTATTTGTTCTGGTTTCTCAGTTTAAAATTAGGCAAATTCAAATTTGTCCATCTCCATATACTCATAGGAATGAAACAATCATAAATAAAGTTGTCAGCTATTCCGCTGAAACAGGTGCAACATAACTGTATATAGCCCACACAGTCCTGAGAAGAGATTTTCTATATTAACTCAGTTATACAGTACATTGGCATGAAACAAAGTAACAAAATATGTTTCTGCCAATGTTAACTCTCATGATGTTCTTCAGGTCAAAATTATTAAAATCACTACCTCTTTGTGGCAGATAGAAAACGCTAAACCTAATTCTACAGCTTACACAGACATGATGTGCACTGCTGGCACAGCAAGGTGTGAGTTTGAAACCTGGGGACAACAGGAGGGTTAAAAGGCACAAAAAAAGAAAATACATAATTAATTAAGAAATAAATACACACAACAGTGACAATTTTAAAACACACAAAATCATACACAATCGGATGGCGCCCTATGGTGGCATACTTTGATCAAATTAAGGAGATCACGAGGTTAAAGAAAAATCTATAAACTGTAACCTTGGATGGGCCTTTTAAACATTGACATTATAACATATCTAGATCCTCATTGAATAATGTAGTAAATATATTTACTTTTTCTATTTGCTTGGATTGGTTATGCTCCTGAATTTATTTTCAATAAGAATAATGGGTGGCCAGAATTACTCCGCAGAGGCCTGTAAACTCATTACTATATGTGTGCATGGGCAGGAGAAATATCTTTGAAAAGTTTTTGTTTTACTAAATGTTAATCATTTTTTAAAATTCAAATCCTCAGTGAGATCATATATATTGTTATAATCAGTTTATTGGTCATTGGTTTGAATTAAGGAACTACATATGCTATGCTTTCATTAATGCTATTTTAAATGGTATGCTTTTATTAACCTTACCACCTCTTTTTTGATAATCTCAGACATTGTGTTTTCCTGGAAAAACCTTTACCAATAAAACGTGACCTAGAAACCCAAATATGAATATTCAATCTTTTCTTCCAAATCACATTAGTTTCTTATATATTCATTACACAGTCTAGGAACAGCTACAGTACAGTACGTCTACCAGTGAGCATGATTGAAATGATGGTGGTGAGTAGTGAAAAATCATTTTCCTTCTAGCTCTCATCTCATTTTTGTCTTTTCATCACAGGACCAACCAGCTTGTGAAGATTCTCTACTCGTTTGGCATATTCGTCAGTTTTGCTCTCCAGTTCTTTGTCCCTGCCGAGATAATCTTACCAGCTGTCCGCACCCGACTTCAGGAAAGTTGGAGAGGCCCTTGTGAGATGTTGTTCCGCAGCCTCCTTGTCTGCCTGACATGTGTGTACCTTTAACTTTACTATTATGTTATTGTTATTATTATTATTATTACGGATCCATAGTCAAAGATTGGAATAGGGGGGCCATTCCAGGAATTTTTTGGCCAATCCAGAGCATCCTTTTTTTTTTTTTTGGGCAGATAGTAACATTCTACATAACTTGACAAACTATTGAGATAATACTGCTTTAAACCATCCTGTTGTCAACAGGAGGTTTACATACAGGACTAATTCTGCACAAATGGCTGTAGAATTAGGCTACAAATAAGTCAGTCGTTCGTTTTCTGTTACATAACGGATCTTTTTGAATAATAATTACAGTACTGTCAAGTCATGAGGTTGAAGGTTAAAAATAAAAATGTCAAACTATATCCAAAGATTAGTGGCAAGCTGTACTTGAGACAGTGGGTTTGATTTGGCAGTTAACAATCCAAATTGTTGGCTGAGAATTTTTATTTGCCCATAGCAAACACGACACACGACTATGACTTTGCAATTTTTTGCCTGAAGGAAGATGATAAACATTAACAATTGTTTAACGCGTAAAGTAGATTTTACAAACATGCCCTTAGGGATTGAGGATTAGCCTACCTGTAAATGTTTTACTGTTAAATACTACTATTTTCATGTTTGTTATTTTCTTCTGTGAAGATATAACAATGTGAAGATGAAGTGGCACTCGCTAGTAGGATGGCTAATGAATAGGATCACTGAATATATAGGGCAGAGCACGTGTGTGTTGACTGGCTCTGTTTGGACACTGCAGTCGAGTGTGTGTTGTTAAAAAAATGTTGAGGGAGGACACACTCCAGGGATGGCTAAGTAGAAGAAGGATTAGCACTTTAGAGTGTTTGGTTTTTAAAGTGAAATTCTCCTCCCCAGATGGACTTTTCACTTTAGCAGTATGTTTCCCGAATGGCTTCCTAAGGTTCCTTCCCAAATAACCCCACATTTCCACCCTACTGTAGCTCACGGTTTGTTTAAAACATAACTCTGCAAGAGGGTGCACATGACTGTAGGGGGTAGGAGTAAAGAGTGTTGTCAGTGTATTAATGTTGTAGAGGGAGGGCTTTGGGAGCTCCAACCCCTCAGAACTTTTTCTGAGTTTCAAGCGCAAGCATTGAAACACATTGGGTTCAACTACAAGTACATATCAGGAAACAAATTTGAGGCATCTGCCTCTTTCTGACCTTTCTCTATACTACAGTATCTTACACTTTAAGGTTTAAATCTGTTGAATTATGCTACAGCAGCCAGAGTTTCAACTCCAACTAGTCCAATGTGGTACTGCATCGCCTAGCCATCTCAACAGATTAACTTGCTTTGAAGCATCTGAGAAGATTCCATCGCTTAACAAAAATGATGGATGGATTTATGTTGACAGCAGGGAAAAGCATGAGGTGTTATGTGATTAGGATTTTTTTTTTACTCAATCTTTTAGATAAATTAAATCAGTCGCTGAACCATGGTGCCACCCAGACGCCCATATATGAGACTTAATATTTTGTTTACCAATGTTTTTCATGCATGGCTTTATTTATGAAATTCAGAGGACTTGGCATGATATCAAAGCATTCTTTCCAAACGTTTTCATTCATCTGCTCATACCCTAAATCTATTCACTCTCTATTCACACTCGCTTGTTCATTCTCACCAACTTAACCCTCGTAATGTACTCAGAAATATCAAATTTGGCCACACGGTGGAGCCATCTGATTGTGTATGATTTGTGTGTTTTTCAATTGGCATTGCTGAGTGTATTTATTTCTTTATTAATTATTTCTTTATGTATTTAGGTTGTTTTTTTTGTGCCTTTTAACCCTCCTGTTGTTCTTGGGTTTCAAACACACACCTTGTTGTGCCAGCAGTGCACATCATGTGTGTGTGTGTATGCTGTAGAATTAGGTTTAGTGCCTTTTATCTGCCACAAAGAGCTAGTGATTTGGGTCATTCTGACCTAGAGGACATTACAAGGGTTAAAATGCGACATAATAACCAAGTTATGGTCGAGGTGACGGTACAGAAACTTTGTTAGTTCTAATGGTCTGTCTAATACCTATTATTTTTTCCCTAAAGAAACATGCAAATTCATTCATTTATCAGTGGACATGAATTCTGATGTTATCTGCTTTACTGGGTTTGTAAGCTTGTCAATCATTACAAATAAGGTGTGGGTATTGTTAATATTCTTATTGATCATTCCCGATAAATGTTGCTGTCTGGCCCTGCGTAACTCATTTTTGAAGCTACCGAGGCTTTGTTTATAGATGTCATAATGAATTTGAAGTTTAGTTTTCCTCCACTTACCTACATTCTCTTTTCATGGCACTTAATGGTATTTTTCCATGGTGTTTTCTGTTTGCTCATGGTTGTCTTTACCTTTTATTGGTGCCACCCTATCCATGACTTTAAATATTTTGGCATTAAAATTATGGAATATCACTGGTTCTGAAATGCGACGGACTGACCGTCAAAACGGTCTTGAATGGACCAGCCGTTCGGAATATCTCTATACCATTCAAGGCCGAAATGAAAGGCAGAAATTTTTAGGTTTCACTTTCTAATCTCTTTACTGTATGATCGACGACTGGGCCAGCCGGTTGCAGCTGAATGCTGTCTCTGTCACAGCGATGTGGCGCCAATAGACAGTCAGACCGGGCCAAACTAATAGGGGAGACCAGGTATGGTTCTAACACTTTTTGCTTCAGCAACTATAACTCCATTCAATTGTACTCTGGTGTCCAGCTAACCTGTCCTTACCTCACCTGGAGTCAGTCTTTACAGATCTGCTGCCTGAATCAAATAGCCTTTAAAAGACTGGCAGACACTTTCAGTCTTTCTTTTACACTGCCTAGGCATTATGTAAAAAATATTAAGATCAATCTGTTCTTAGTTGTATGATAGGGGATGGTTAGTGTTGCAACCCACCCCACCCCTGTCAGCCATTGTTTAGCTAGATGTATTAGGACTGTGTGAGAATAGTGTATCACATGTTGCTAAAGAAACAGCATTTTCATAAGTCATACAATTTTATCTGCAATGGTATAGATACTAAACAAAAAATATTATTTGTCAAAAACTGTAATTTAATACCTCAAAATCTTTATTTATCTCAATTTTTTCACTATAAATTCAGAATGTGTCTGTGTGTAGCCTTGGCAACCACCATGCAGTATCAGGGAGCAAGTATGTAAATACTGAAATTATCCTATCTTATCCCTAATTGGTGGAATTGGTGGTGTTACAACTCTCCCTGTGTTACAACAATCTCCGGTCTCTCCAACTTTTAATATTGAGGGGAGATATGAGCAACCCCTCCCAACTGTACTGAACCTCGTGTTTACTGAAATATGATTTGCAGGTTCAGGGGTATTGTTTGTTTCCTTGTGAAATGTGGGCTTTTATAGCCCTTTGAGGCTGTAATGTGATTGCCCTCCTACTGTACTTGAGTTTTAAACTCACTAGCAGCAGAGGGTGCCATCTTGCGCGTAACAATGCGATTAATCGCGATAAATCGCAGAAAATCATGTGATTAATCGCGATTAAAATGTTTCATATTTGCCCAGCACTAGTCATTAAGTTACAGAAGTGAATGTACAGTAAATGTAAATGGACTGCACTTATATAGCGCTTTTCTAGCATACCGGCCACTCAAAGCGCTGTACATTATTGCCTCACATTCACCATTCACACACACATTTATACACCGATGGCAGTGCAAGCCATGCAAGGAGCACCTAACCATTGGGAGCAATTGGGGTTAGACATCTTGTCCAAGGATGTTTGCCGGTAATCAAGCAACTCAGGGGCTTGAACCCACAACCTTCCGGCTGGGAGTCAAACACCCAGACCACTAGACCATCCTACACCCCAAGTGGTATTTCTTTGTTTCCTGATTATTGCTTTATAGCTGGCTGTTGAGTGATTAGGATACGTGAATGCAGATCCGTTGAAGTATAGTCCTTTTGAAATACTTGTAAAACAAACAGCATTAACAATGTTATAACATGTGCTTTACTGTCATTGCGTATTATGTGAAATATTGACTTGGCTTTGTATTATGTCTTAAATTGTACTGTTCACAGTTATTGTATTGTCCATGTAATACAATGTCGTACATACAAAATATTCTGTTTTTATTTTTGGATAATATAACAGTGCTGTGTTGTCTATGATACAATACCCAATATTTCAGGTGGACTTGGCGTATATACTGTAACTAGGTGTTACATCCAAGATGCAAGTGTGTTTTGCATGATATATACCAATCCACTCCATATTGAAAATTCAAGTCTTACAGTATATGCTGAATGTTACATTTGTCACAAATATATTCTCTCTTGTAGCTATTTACAGAATATGTTCCAGTGTTGTGCATCAAATTGTCACACCTTACTCATGAGCGCAAAGAGCTTTCTCAACTCAGCTTGGTGTTTTGAGGTTGATGAGCTATGACAGCTATCGGGCCTATGGCATCCTATTTGTAGCCTATTTGCTTGCATCCTATTGGGACTACATCCTATTGATGTAGCCTATCCACTCGATACTGCAAATTCACGTCCTACAGTTTATGCTGAACCTTACATTTCTCACAAATACATTCTCTCTTGTAGCTACTTAGAGAACAAGTGCAAGTATTGCGCATTAAATAGTCATATTAGTCCTGAATGCAAACAGCTTTTTCAAGAACGCTGTGACAGCTATCAGTACTGTGGCGTCCTATTCGCAGTCTATTTGCTTGTGTCCTAAGGGGACTGTGGTGTCATGTTTGCCCCACAGGTTTGTCCTGTCTGCTTGGACCCCTTCATTGCTGCTTGCAGCTATATTTTTATTTATATCTGTAAAACACATTGTGCACTAGTTCATCAGAGTGATTGTGCTAGGATGTGGCTGGCTGGTTAAAGTAATTATGGCACAGTTGGAAACGAGAGTTCAATTTCATCGACATCACCCTGTGTAATTGAGGGAATATACTCAAATGAAAGACAGCAAGTGATTACCTTGGTCATTTTGGTAGCCTCAGTTTTAATCTGCAGCTTTAGAAAAGGTCTCTGATTCTCTCTCTTCCTACATTTTACACCTTTTACTTTCAGATAGACATGGATAAACATTAAGCTGGGGGGCTTTATCTTAAAAGAAGTGAATTTCTGAGAAAGGTTGCCACTCAAGCCTAGCACCGAAAAAACACTGTAGAGAGAGGTGTGTTGTGCTGTTTCAGACTGCCCCAATGAACCTAAACCACTTCAGGGTATCAAAATACGTACCCAGTTTCAGCTGGGTGCGCTCCCTCAGCCCCCGCTCAATTACTTCTGTATGTATACGCAAGCCCTCGCACTGTAAATATTAGGTGTGTGTGTGTGTGTGTGTCAGAGTTTTTTTTTTATTCATGTGCCCTCAACCACAGAGGCATCGCTAATCCATACAAGTTGAGTATATACAGAAGAAGCCCACCTACTTCCTGGTTCACTACATAGTTCAGTTGCAGTTCCAGAGGTTAGTGGGGGCCAGGCAGAAATGTGGGAAGGTTATAGGGCCATTCACATTCAGACGGTTTGTTACTCAAACCTTTGGTGGGCAAAAGGAGCAAGCCTGACTGGCCAAATTAAACATGCTGAAGGTAGGATTTTAGAGCTATACATTTAGTGTAAGTTGTTAAAAATGTCATATGCTGAATTTCCATTCGGCTGTCAGCAGTGACACCACTCTGTGAGACTGATCTGATGTAGTTGAAAGCCCTGCCTTCATATCATTTGATTTAGATTTTGCCAGCTATCCGAGGATGTCTGACCAGTCATAGCCTCTTTGCTGATCGGTCCATCAAGTCTAGATTGCCTGTTAATTCTATAATATATGTAATTATATATTATTAAATTATAACATGAATGCACACACAACTACAACAGGTTTGTCAACAGCACTTTGCAATGGTGGACTAATTGGCTCCAAAGGGAGGGTGCAGTTTTGGTTTGTTAATTTACTAAATCTTTCCTTTTTTTAGCTAGCTCACATTGCAGCTCTCAAATCCTAGCTACAGGAGCTTTAATTTACAAAAATGTATTTAGATATTTGAATTGTTTAATACTATATGACAAAGTACACAATCTAATTTTACACATGCAGAAAATCAGAATCCTAATGAAGAAATTGCATGTATGCATTCACGCACACATACACACAATCACACACGCCCCCACGAGGAAAAAGCACTGGGGTTTGGGATTTGGAGACCCACAGAGCACAACGTGCAGGATCCAGTGGCTGACGCACGCTCTGACTGCTTCAGTTTCCCGCTGTCATGCACATGGAATTCCCATCGCAAATGTCGTCACCCAGATTAGTTCCTCGCTAAAAAAAACTCTACGGGTCCTGACGTTCCTCAAAATCCAGGAAAGCTTCAAACACACACTTGCACACACTCTCAGCTCGTGTCGGTAATGTTGGGACTCAGGCTCGCAGAGTCATATTTGCCTGGAGAACCCTGACTGAGCAAGCTTACTCTGTAGTGGGTTTCCTTTTTAGTGACACTTTTCTTGGAAAATCCAAAAATGACATATTCCATATAAACCGAGACCTTCACTAGAGCATTGTAATGATGCACTCCATTGTGTTATAACCCCAGCTTGCTGTTTACATTTTGAAACGCAACCGTCTTAGTGAGGGTGGCTGTAGTTGGGGTAGAAAATGTTGGGTATTGTGGTGTTGTAGAGTGGGCCTAGTGTAGTGTACCACACTAGAGTCTCTAAAACACTGTAGACTACAGACTTCTATTTGTTTGTGCATACAAAATACAAAATTGTGCTCAGTTTTAGAGAAATTACAAGTTAAGTCTCAGCGATTTGGCCCATTACACCACAATACATTCCATAAAACCTTGATAAAACTGTGCACGAAAATGCACAAATGATGCACAAATGAATGTGATCAATAAAAAAATGCCATGGCCATTAATGGGGCACTGAGTTATACCAAACCATTGTAAATGAAATATATGTTTATTTTCTCTGAGAAAATTAACTGAACTTGAAAACTTTTGAATGTGTTAAAGTTTGAAACATGAAAATAAATTGAACAAACATTTTTCTGTTACTGTATGCGGAGACAAGATATGCAGTTGCACACAATATGGATTGTGTATTTGGGGTAATAAACGTTATAATGCGTTGTGTGTAGAGGAGACTTGCAACACACTTCAGTACCCAACTCGCTATAGTAGGTCTGTTGCCTGCAGCTGGCTTTATATTATGCACATAGCTCCCAGCTCTGCTGGCAGAGCTTCTCATTCTGTTGTGTTCTCAAACTTTTACATCTCTTACTGGCTCTCTGTCAGACAGGAGACAGCGGTCTGCTCTCTGGGAGTACCCCAGTGTTTGCTGTCCTCGGTGCTGGAACAGGCAGGTCATCTGACTAGTGTAGCGTGCTGGAACAGGCTGACCTGACTGGAGCAGCATGCCGAGCAGACGTTGCTCTCCATGGTCCTGTAGGCACCAGCCACTCGCAGGGAGAAGAGGGGCTGACTCTGACACCACTGTGTTGGTGACATAGCAGTCATATCACCACGGTGACAAGACTGCTATGCCTCTCTTGACCCATGGCCATCAAAGAAAGAGTAACACCTGCGCATGTACTTGCCTGCAGAATTTGCCTGTTACATAAATATAATTTATTATGCAATGTTTATAATGCATTATGAGCGGTTGATTTAATGTATTATAACTAATGGTTATACAATATTATAGCTAATATGGCTAAGAATCTAAGACCATGTTGCATAGTGCATTATAACCACCAACCCTGACTATTCATTAATGCACAATGGTCACTGTGCTCATGCATTGTAACAACCTATTAGTGATAACACAAGGTGGAATAATACATTATAGACATTAGGCACATCAAAGCATGTCTTTGGTAGCTTTAAGTAAACATAAAATGCCCATACCATTATAACATATAGACAGATATTAAACAGTATATACTAATTATAACAACTTGGAGAATAATATTTATTTGGTTCCTTTAAGTAAAGTAAAACATGCATGCTAAGGTAAGGAACATTTTATTAATGTAAAAGCAAGAAATAAAATCAAAAATAAAATCAAAACAGTTGTTTCAAAATGACGTGTATCAACCATTAGTTATAATACATACAATCAACAGCTCATAATGCATTATAAACATTGCTATACAGTCTAATGCTGTTATGTGAGTATAACAATTATAATACCTTATTATTGCATTATAACGTTATGAATATATGCATAGAGGATACTGTAAGGAATGACCTTCATAGAAAAAAATTATTTTTATTTATATTTTGTTCTAGACGCAAAGTGTATTAATACACTTTAATAATTTTTCATACAACATATTGCAAATGTTAGATTTCTTTTTTACTTTTAAAGTTTTGTATTTACTTAACCACACTAAGAGATGCATCCATCCCCTATGATAACAAGGCTTCCGGACAGAAGAAAGGCATGTGGAAATATTGAAACATATAGATAGAAAATGTCAAAGGCTTCAGGTCCCTATTATGTTATTGCTGTGTAGAAGCCTTCAGTGTGCCTGTCTTTTTTTCCTGATCTGCCATACAGAAAAGGTTATGAGAGACAGTTTTGGTAGCAAAAAACTGTGTTTATATGGAGCTAAAAATTGTTTTCCCCTGTAGGCCACATGGATCACTGATAGTTTCTGTTTCTCAGTGCGTTTTCCCCACCCTGGCAACACCTGCCATGGAGCTTATAAATGGTGTTTGAATATGACAAAGTAACTGGCTGTATTTAGGTATGGGTGTATGTTATTACCTTGCATTGGGCTTGCTGCTCTGATATCAGACTTGCATACACATCTTCTGGCTAACACATGGATTCAGATTCTGATTAATCTTCTTGGATGGTCGGTATATTGTTTAGATAATGAAAGTATTGTGTACTTAGACCTCAAAGACTTAACGCTGGCTGGATGCTGGTATATGCTTTCCTCATTTTAAATCAAACAAATCACATTCTGTGTATTGTACAAGCATTATAAAAACATTGCTTTGGTGCTACTTGTTCCTCCACACCTGAGTTCACAGAAACATAAACCATGTCCTGGGGCAGGAATTTGGTGATCTGTGTGGGCACTAAACTGAACAGAACTGCCTTCTGAAACTTCCCATTTCACCTACAAGTCGAACTCTAATAGACACTGATAAATGTGTTGATAAAGTCTAGTGTCTGAGGAATCCCTGCTCTGTATTTCTGACGTGTCTATATGTGCTATATATTTTGATATGAAATGTGTTAGACAGGTTTATTGTGCTCTAACCCTCATGATGTCCTTTATTTTATCGAATTAAGCCACCTGAGGGCGCCATTTGATTGTGTATGATTTGTGTGTTATTTAATTGTCACTGGTGTGTGTATTCTTTATAAATTATTTCTTTATGTATTTGTTGTTTTTTGTGCCTTTTAACCCTCGTGTTGTCCTCGGGTTTCAAACACACACCTAGTGCACATCATATGTCTGTAAGGTGGAGAATTAGGTTTAGTGCCTTCTATCTGCAAGATAGAAGGCACGCATTTGGGTCAAAATTACCCAAATCACTAGCTCTTTGTGGCAGATAGAAGGCGCTAAACCTAATTCTACAGCATACATACACACATGATGTGCACTGCTGGCACAACAAGGTGTGTGTGTTTGAAACCCGAGGACAACACGAGGGTTAAAAGGCACATAAAACAACACAAATACATAAAGAAGTAATTAATAAATAAATAAATAAATACACACAACAATGCCAATTGAAAAACACACAAATTATACACAATCAGATGGCGCCGCCAAATCCGAGATTTTTGAGTACATTACGAGGGTTAAACGGCCCTATATTGACTACATACAACATAGATTATCCCGTAAAACAAGATGGTAGTGTGTGCTTTCTGATCTGTGACCGAAGCACTGTCCTGGGCCAGAAAAAAAGTGTGTGCGTGCATGTGGAAGGTCAAGTAGAAGGGAGCGAATTGTAGTATTTGCCTTTTGTCTGCAACCATTTAATATCATTTAGATCAACAAAGTTGTTGCGATTCAGCACTTTTGGCTATAGCTTCGGGCTCTGCTTTGACTGACAGATGTGCAGACATAATGCACACATACTATCCTCGGGTGTCTTCAGACACGTGCTGTCATTATTGGGCCTCTGAGGGCCCCAGCAGTTTAGGTCAGTCAGCTGAATCAAATAGACCCTCCTGGCCTCTGCTCTCTAACAAGTTCAACTCGCTGGCTGTAATTTATCTTGTCAAATCAATGTGTAGGGCCTTGGGCGGGAGCCTTTGGCAAGGCCTCAAACAGCATGTCTAGTCCACACTTCCAACGTAAAATCACCCATCTGTTGGGAATCAGTTGATGAAGCTTTCAGTTGGGCACTGTCTATAGATAGGATTTTCAGTGTTTTGCTGGTTTTCAAAAGGACTCTATGCAAAGACATTCTGCTCTGTTAATGTGCAAATGATGCCACACTGCCACAGCACTCTCACAAATCATGAACCCTAATAACAGGTGCAGGCAAGGATATATTTTAGAGTACACACTCTCCCCCTGGAGAATATTAAGATTTGTTCTGTCTGCTTGTGCTGATTCACTGTATCGTTCCGGCCTCACGCAGGGCATGTTGTGTTGATTTACGGTTACCATTAACTGCTAAAACAGGAAGTTATTTGCAACAGCAACTTTCCATTTAAATCAATCCTGGGACCACAATGTGTCTGTAGATATGTTATTGGCAATCTGTGCAAGGCAGTTAAATATGTTTCTTACAAAAGCATTGAGTTTCAAAAAACTCCCTGTGTGGACCTGTATCGATAATTGAGTGATGGCCTACTTTTTTCCTAAGAGAGCAATTTTGCTTAGCTGACCACACAATAGAACAGTAGTGCTAAAATTACTTCTTCCTCTTCACGTATGACTACTCTTTTAAAGCTCAAGTTTGTGCCCAAGCAAATGGGCTAGCAGTGGTCCCATATTAACCATTATTTTTATTAATTTTTTTTGCTCATTTAAAGTTATTTTTATTTTTTCAAATGAATAATTTCAAAGCAAATACACATCTTAATCATGTTTTTTTTGTCTGTCTGAACGGACAGGCGGAAGAAACTGCTTTCTGTGGGCAGTGATTTCATTTAACCCTTGTCATGTCCTCTGGGTCAGAATGACCCAAATCACTAGCTCTTTGTGGCAAATAGGAGGCGCTAAACCTAATTCTTTAGCTTACACAGACATGATGGCACAACCAGGTGTGTGATTGAAACCCGAGGACAACAGGAGGGTTAAAAGGCACATAAAATAATTCATAAATAAATAAATACACACAGCAATGCCAATTGAAAAACACACAAATCATACACAATCAGATGGCGCCGCCGTGTGGTCAAATCTGAGATTTTTGAGTACATTACGAGGGTTAAACTGCAGTTGTGATTTACTGCTGTTGGAACACTGGGTGCGTTTACTTACTTATGGCCCTCGTCATGTCCTTAAAAATATCGTATTTGGCCACCTGGCGGCGCCATCTGATTTTGTGTGTTTAAATTGTCATTGCTGTGTGTATTTATTTGTGATGTCACTAAGGGCTACAAATTGAAAAACTTGTCCAGCCAAGCGAAAACCATGAATCTAATATAAGTTTAAGATATTAGATAGTTAGTAATGTTGAAGGCCATGGGTAAAACACATTTACAAAATAGGGGGGCACATCACTGCATAAAATATACAGTACATGAAGAAACATGGTAACACTTTTGTAAAGGTCATGACTAATAGTGCTCTATGCATACATTCATAACATGTTAAATGCAATTATATGTACTTACACTCACCTAAAGGATTATTAGGAACACCTGTTCCATTTCTCATTAATGCAATTATCTAATCAACCAATCACATGGCAGTTGCTTCAATGCATTTAGGGGTGTGGTCCTGGT
>JAODUG010046355.1:0-16237 GCA_027564795.1 Aphredoderus sayanus | reverse complement strand
ATGACAATTGAAAAACACACAAATCATACACAATCAGATGGCGCCGCCGTGTGGCTAAATACTATATTACGAGTACAGTACGAGGGTTAAATATATCATGGTAATAACTTCAAACACACACACACACACAAATACCGTATTTTTCGGACAATAAGTCGAACCAGAGTATAAGTTGCACTCAGCACAAAATGCATTGTTTCAAGGAAAAAAAGATATATAAGTCGCTTCAGGGTATAAGTCACATTTATATTAAATGTTTTATTTAATTCTCTAACAATTTACATACTTTTTGCTAATTACAACAGACAAACACTAGGCTTATATAACAGAAACAACATAGAATAGGCATTAAAACAAACAAGCCAAAAACACATTAAGGAAAAACTTCGCATCTGCATCAGTTAATCCATTGAAGTCTACATCCTCATGTAATGAACCTCCGGAAAATATTTTCTTAGAAAAATGTGTATTCTGTTCTATCTATTCCTTGTGAACCCAAGCACAGGACCTTGAACAGGTGGAAGACAAAACTGACTATTCAGTGTGTATCTGTGTTAATGACTCATCCAGGATGAGTCATTAACACAGATACACACTACACACTGAATATACAAAGGATATCTTGATATTAAAGAATTTGCTCTGATTGCAGTGCAAACGAATTCTACAGTATGTACAATATTATTTGCATGCATTAGCTTGCAAGAGCTTGTGTTCACATTGAAACACTTTATTAGCTGTGTACAGTAAAGTAATGTGTGGCAACAGGGGGCTGAGTTATAAGCATATATATATATATATATATATATATATATATATATAAACTTGTTTGTTTAATGGGAAAACATTTTGTGTACTGCCCTCCAGTCTTAAAAATATATTAATTAAAAAATACATGCTATCAGTCTGTCACACATGCATTATTGGAGGATAAAATATTTTTTGACATAAATCATAAAATACCCTTTTGAGTTATAACTGTCCTAAATCCTCACTCTAAAGTGAATTTTTGCTTACAGTATCATATGAAAATAAGGTGAATACATTGGATATAAAGTAGATATTTCTAAATGAATATGATGCAATTCACTAAGAACTGCCAGATGTTTGTCTGAAGTTTGTACAAAATTGGAAATATTACAACATGACTACAAATACTGTAAAATATTTTCTTGTACTGTATACCCTCTTGTCTCCTACAGCCTGCCAGAAGTCCGAATCTCGGACAATGGGCCTTATGAATGCCACGTGGGCATCTACGACCGGGCAACGAGGGAGAAGGTGGTGCTGGCGTCAGGGAATGTCTTTCTTACCGTCATGTGTGAGTACGATAATTACAATGCATTTACAGCTACACATTTGGCTAGCAGACATGCCTTTCTCAAGGGTTATAGATGCTCCCTTCGAATGCTGAACTGAACCTGAACCTGAACCTGTGCATTTTCATGTACAGCAGGGTTCATTCAACAACTGCTGCTGTGGCATCGCACCTTGCTAACTTGCTCTACCTCTGGTTTGCTCTGTCATCTCTAATGTTTGTTTACTGCACTGAATCAGTTGAAAGCAGCAGACTGGAGTTCAGGCCAGATAGAAATAGCATTTCATAGACTTTCCTCACAGCACAGAATTGGTGTGAATTTGAAACCAATCAACACTTTGTGCCTTTGGCAAAGGGTGTAAAAACTGTCCAAGAATGGCTCTTTGTGAGAAGAAAACAACTAGTGACAGCCAACCAATAGATCAAACATTTTCTAAAGTATTATGATGTTGTGTTTGTATCTGTAGCAGGACAGAAAATACGCATTCGTATTTTCAGTAGAATGGGAAATTGCATTGGCATTCATATATAAATAGTATTCTTAAGCTAGTATCTACAAGAGAGTAGGACCTCATAGTCAATACTCTTAAATATTTGTTATTGATATTCTCACTGCCAAGAGGATGCACTGTGTATGTTGTTGATTTCTATTTCTGTATTGTAATTATGGGTGTGAGACCTTTGTGATGACAGATGCTTTGCTTTCCACTGATGTTTCAGTTCCAGTTTAAGGCACAATATTCTCCATGTGGTTCAACGGCTAATTAGCAAAACCAGGATTTTTCAGTAGAACACTAGAGACATTCGCTGTGACATTATTACTCCATTAGCACATTTTATGCCTCCAAAAATTGCCTTTTGCTTTTAGTTTCTTTTTTCTTTTCTTTTGTTTTGCATGGCTTTTCATTTCCAAGCTCTTTATTTTAACTATGGCCCTTATGCTCAGTTCTACTGTGCTAAATGACACAAACAGTGGTGATACTGCCAATGTCATTGAGTGAGACTTTATCAATGGGGAAGAGTTTACTCAGTTAACCTGTTGTTGTTTCACCATTGGTGGGATGTGGTGAATGGTGTTGCCAGGGGACAGCACTCTAACTGGGTCTTAAATCACCACTCTGCTAGGAGGAGAGGGATGGAAGAATGGCCGCTGGCATTGTGGCTAATTGCTGTCTAAGCTGAAACAGAATTATTCATAACCTATTAGTGAGCCAAGTTCACTGGGAAGTGAGGGAAAATAGGAAAGCAGAAATAAAGAAAAATTATAGAAAAAAGTTAATTAATAGGAAGGCGTACATGGAGAGTATTTTAATTTTTTAAAGGGCTTCATAAATAAGAATTATCATTTTAATGAATCCCCTGCCAAGAAATTCAATCATCCTGTTTCGGAAGGCCAAACCCCGAACTCTTCATTCCTCTGCTATACCGTCCTTCGCTCTCAAGTTTGAAATGCCTTTGCTTTCATCTTGACCTGCATGAGATAGTGTTGATATGATTAAGCTTGAAGGAATGAAGAATCTCTCACCCAGAGGTTTTCTACGAGCTAATATCCTGATAATTCCATTGACGAATATTGCCAAAACTATCATATATGTGTAAAGAATGAAGCAACATTTAATTTCAAAGGTGTTACATGAAATATGTGCTCATTGTTTTTCTTATTTGAAATATATAGCATTATTATTAGTAATTATAAAGTATTGTTACCATCCAACAGTCCATCATCAAGATGACGTAAAAAATGCTGCAAAGAATACCTTTTGGAGTTTGTTGAATGACATTTGTTTATATAATCTTCTTTCCATCGCAGTTTGCCAAGTATTGAGCATAAATATTTTGCCCAGGATGTCGGTACACTTTACAGTTTATCACACTTATTTGAAAACCATGCAAGTGACCTTGAAGAAATTCAAAAGTGCATTAGCTCAGTTGAGAAAATGTGACATTTATTAAAAGCATGGTGTAGACACAATCACAGGCCCAAAGGGCTTGCTAGATAGTAATGCACCTCTACCTATTTATTAAATACATTTGTTTTTATTTTGACCCATGGCCATTCAAACAAAAATCCAATATCTGACTTTGCAAACTGGCATATTAATCCTTGTAAGGCATATGCAATGGTCATAATTCCAGGATTTCCCAAATTAAAAAATCTATAACTATTCTCTCAAAGATAATAATCTCTCTACCTAAAGTGATTTCTGTGCAACATCCCTAGGATTGTGACAAGTGGTATTTCGTCTCTTCAGAATGGAGCCTGACCTTGGGAAGCTAACGCCTAGTTGAACTGATTGTGCATTCATAATGTTTGATTCACCATAGCTAATGCTGTTGTATTATTGTCCTCTGTTAGTTTAAACTCCCTTTTACGTTATTGTCTTTAGATCTGTGATTTATTTGTACTAATGCTACTACTACTACTACTTCAATGAATATAATATTATAATAAAAGATTTATAATAATAATACAAAATAAAAATAATAATAATAATAAAACGTTATTTGTATAGTACCTTTCATACACAATGTGCAACTCAACGTTCTTTACAGTTAAGATCATTTGGAAAAAAAAGGATGAAGTGAACAAATAAAATACGAACCAACAGAATACAATGTAAAATCCATGAAAATAATAAAAACATTCCCGAGAGGCAGATTAGCATTTTCCCTCTAACTTCCTTGGCCCCTGTTACACATTAGTTAATAGTGGCATGTACAGTACCTGCCATAGCCAAATCTGCTAGTGGTGCTTTGCCTACCCTTGCCACATCAGCTACTAGTGATACTTACTGTATCCACGTGAAAACTAGACAATTCATAATTATCTCTTCCATGTACCTGGCCTAGTCACACGTAGGCTTTTCAGTGAGCTAAACCTGATCAAAACACGTTTGTAAAAGTGGAGCGAACCAACAGGAAAAGTCTCCAAACCTTATGCAGAATCATAAAACATATTTTATGTTGTAGGTAAAAACCTGAAATAAATATTATAAAAATTAAAAATAAATTAAAATGACAATAGCATAATATACAAATAAGGATAAAAACATTAGACTTATATCCTTCCTTACCTTGTAGAAGGATTTTGTTGAATCTGACTGTTCTGGCTGAATAAACAATCAGACAATCAGAATAGACAACTATTCTGGTGTTTTCAGGTTTTGAATTTTATCATCTTGAGCTGTTTGAATCACATACAGTACCTTCTAGTGTCTCAGTGTTCAGTGCCACCTAGTAAAGTTTTAAGTAGGAGGAAACACTCTTGTGTTGAAACGGCGTACTATACAATTAATATCTGCATCGAATCACCTCTAAATGTAAATTTGTGACGTTTAGGTAAATTAGCAATACAAAGCATTTGCTGTAATAGCTTTGTTTTTGTGAACACCAAAGTGTGTGTTGACAATTTGATTTACATTGCAAAAGCATATGTTAATTAAGGAGTGGGAGGCGGAAAGAAATCGTAACACTGTACTCTGCACCAATCGAATAGCACTAGCCCCCACTTTTAGAATTACTGTTCTGGATGTTGCCATGTATTAACAAATGTCTTATCGTAATCTCAAAAATCCTTTTGTAAAGTGAAGGATAGCTTTCATGAGGAAGGACTGGTATTTATAGCCCCAGACCCAATAGAGATGAGTGTTAAGGTGTAGAGGGACTAATTACCTTCTCATCCCATAAAACTGGGATTCGCTTCAATAATGGATGCCCAACTTTAATTAAGCGCTGTGTATATTTAGCCGCTCGTTTATAAACGGGTGGGATTAATGGCATTTCAGCCAAACGCAAACACAGCAATGCCTGCAGACACAGCAGTTTGGTGTAGTATGCTGAGTTTAGAGATGGTTTGTTTGCCAGTTAGTGCTTGTGTGTGTGTGTGTGTGTGTGTGTATGTGTGTTTGCGTGGGTATGTGCATGTGTACATTTAAACCTGTGTGTGTTCTGTTCTGTTGGTGTGTGGGGATGTGGTTGTTTGGGTGGTGGTTTTGATGGATGAGGATGGAACGGCTGTTCCCTCTGGGTCCTGTACTTCTATTGGAAGTGAAGGGACAGACTCGGACACAATGGTCTAATTCTCACTTCTCCTAAAAGCGTTTTGTCCGACTCGTTAGCTGTACAGAGTTTCATAGTATTTGTCCCTACTATTCCAAGGTCACAGGAGGGGCTTGTTCAAGAGCCCTTGCTATCATTCTCCATTATGTGCTTACATTTATCCGTGTCACCTTTCTGCTAAACACGCAGCATGAAACCTCACAGCTTGTTTGAAGGGTTTTGTGCTATAATATTTCTTCATGTGATTTGTGATCATTTATTTTCTGATGTACTGACTTCTGAGATCATGCTGTTAAGGTGCAACACACTAAGTCCTCCTTTTTTATATTCTACATGACATTACAGTTTTTTTCTTGATGCATATGTTGTTTTTTGGATGACACATACCATTTGATGGCACTGTGCGAGCACCCTTGCTTGGTGCTCATTGAAAATAAAAAGTGTGAGGAATTCAAAATGCAGATTAATTATTTAACAGCTGTCTTTGTGCTAAACCCCGGGTTGATAATTGAGGCAAAAATAAACAACCCATCGACTTCCTCAAGGATTTGTCTTTCAGACATAGATCTGGTACAGTGCTCATGGCATCGACTAGACTAGACTTGACTTGAAGAAGACAACCCCCCACACACACACACACACACACTCAATACTCCACTCAATGTTCCCTGTTTTTTAGGATGTCAAAAAATATGTGGTTTTCCATTGATGTGACATAATTTTTTTCTGTACTTAGTCAAGTGTTGGATATTTAATTTAATTATCAAGCAAAGATGTGGATGTTTATCTTGTCATTTTGCTACCAATTAGCTGCAGCTGGTCATAAACATGCATACACAATTGATCATCAGACATGTTTCATTTACTTGCAAAGGGCATTTACACAGTGCCTTCTTATGAGACAATCACTGTCCTTGCTGTAGCTCATACTGCAAGTGTGCCATTCATTCACTTGTTTATTAGCAACAGTACAACCAATATGTGCCAAGGCAAATAACCAGCCAGCTGGCATCTAGGAATTGTCTATACCCTCACAAATAATTATGTTTTGACTGCATGTTGCCAACAGGAACTGCCATCTGATGCACTATAGTATGTCATGTTGCCTGCCTCCATCCCCTTCAATAAAAAGCTTATGATGGCAGAGGATATTATTTGTAAGTGTGCATTTACAGCACTTAGTAGATATGTGTAAGTTTAAATTATATAATATGACTCACCTTTGCGGTCTGCTTCTGGTAGCATATGCATTATACGGTGGGCTACAACCTTGCATTGAAGCATGACTCAGTGGTTAAAGAGGTTGTCCCTTGACTGTAACAGGACCAATTCCTGTCTTGCAAAATGCCTCAGTGTAGCCACTTTAACCCCTAAATGCTCAAGGAGCAACCTAAGAACTGGCTACCCCTGTTCTCCCAACCAATCTATTTTTTTCTCAAAGGGTTTAAGTAGCCTATGGTAATACTAAAGTACAGGCAATAATAAAATGTCATATCTATTGTATTGGTCATTATTCCCCATCGATTCCAATGAACCATATATTTTGGGCACGTATGTAGTGGTTAATTCTCTTGGGCCATTAGCACTAATAATGACTGTTACAGTAGGTGAAGGTATTGAAACTGAAACATATATAAGAACATGCTCTGAAGCTTTTTCAATTAAATAAAATCGTATTCACTTCACCATATAGTGAGACATCGTAATTTGCTTCATTATGGTATTACTATGGGATTATTAAGTATAGAATACATAAAAACAAATAAAAAATATGCTGTACATTTGCCTCTCCACACTACAGCCACCTGAGTTGAGTTCAGGGGCCCTGCAGGCATGATAATGGTTCACTTGACTCCTTTTTTATTTATTTATTTTTTTTACTTGTAGACATGCTGAGAATACGCCTTGCTGTTTCCACCACCATATGGCTCTATATTGTTAAAGAGTGCACTCCAGAGCTAGCCTAAGCATGTTAAGCCCCCGCAAGAATGAATATAATATTACTCCACGTGAGACCAAGGGCTGTTTATAAAGCCATGCAGGGCACAGCATCCTCACACTGTCTGGTGTTTTTGGGACAGCACATGATCACATGGTGAAGCAATGACATTGGAGGACAGTGCAAAGCACATTGTCCTTTTTACAGGCACATCATTGCTATGAATTCTCTGTGGTTTTGGTTGTTTAACCAACAGTCACACTGTAAAGACAAGAGGTTTTAATGTTCACACAAAGTTTTAGACGGTTATTATTTTTTGTCAGGAAGCAACTTTCAGGTATTCAGCAGAAATATTTTCTCAAAGCACCACCTTAAAACACCAAGGTATAATCTTCAAATGGTTCCCAGCTTCTTTAAAGCATCGCTGTAGAATAACCTTGTGATTTCCTTTCATGACACCACCAGTTATTGTTTTCCTGGGTGCGGTTCCCTCCTTTATCCTGAGACGTGTACGTCTGATATTGAACACAGTGGCTCCCCTGACATATCCTTGTGGTTCTCCGTGGGCTCTGAAGCGTGGGCTGCCTTCCTCCACACCCCACACTAAGGATGTCTTCATCACTCGCTATGCTCTGCTCCGCACCAAGGTCCCTCCTTTTGAGCGTGGATGACTCAGGAGGCGCCAGGGAGGAAACGGCTCCCCCTCCCCAGGGAAACATCGCTGATTGTACGGGAAGATGAGAGAGCCTCTTTGTCACATTTCCTCTTACCTCAATATCACCTTGCTTGATACGGCTTCTTTTTTTCCCCCTTTTTTTTTCTCGCCGCCAATCTGCCTATATATAGGCACCGGCTTTTAAACAAGTTTGATAAATGAGTAACTTATTTGACTTGAGAGAAATGTGCTTAAGATAGACTATCATCTGTCAGTTGTGCTTGTGCCTGTTCATGTTATAGTGCATATGTTATATATTTGCAGCATTCAGTTACAGTCCCTGCCTTTTAAACTCGCCTTTGAATCGTAATTTAACAGTCCTCCAGAAGGAATTCCATGTTAAGCACAAGGTGTTCCTTAGGCACAGCAGGTGATCGAGAAGTTGCTGGTTTGAACCCCGCTAACTCCTCAACAAGTGTTGAGGTGTCATTGTGTAAGACACTTAACCTTATCTGCTCCAGGTAACACCTTGCATGGTTGACACCACCATATGTGAATCAATGTGTGTGTGAATGGGTGAATGTGAGGCAATACTGTAACGCACTTTGGGTGGCTGTAAGGTTAAAAAGCACTATATAAATGCAGTCCATTTACCGTAAGTAATCCCTATTAATTAATGTGCAATTCACTGTACATGTCACTGGAATTAAGCTTAATGTACTTGATGTGAAATTCAGGAGATATTCTTAAATTAAAAATCTGCCATTTCCCCCCCATACATTTTAGGTTGAAGCTTGCCCTTCATAGAACTCATGTATGAAGATTGTAGATCTATGGTTTACTTGACCTTTCAACAGGCACAGACTGAGAAGGAAAAGTGTCAGATGTTTCTCAAGCCGTGCTGAATACCTTTCTCGCTGGTCTCAGCTCTCAGAGATTTGACGCTCAACTTTACCGCTGCACAAAAGACTGTGAGACAGGCGATAAATTTGTGGGGATAAAAGAAATAGAGATTTTGGAGCCTCTGAAAACTGCCCGTGGCCATGAATCAAATGGATTTCTTAGTGTGCCTATTTTTTAAAGCTTGAATATGAATGAAAGGACAGCAGCAAGTGGAGTGAGAAATTCAACTAGGTACCCTTTACCTGTTGCGTTGGAATCCATTAAGTAAGAAATAAATATGGGCGGATGTGATGTGTTTCCATTGTGAACATGTTTGGTTTCCATCTTGCTTGACCAAGTCAACCCCGGGTTTTGTCCTCCACTGGACTTGAGAGCAAAAGTTGAGAAACATTGGAAAAAGTTGGGAAACATCACTGGTGGTGGTGGAATTGTTCCATCATTGAAAACCATGGAACATCCGGATTTCCATCTTCAATCTTTATGTAAATGAAAATGTAAATGCTGGCAGCCAAGCTGCCTTGAGCCATAATTATTGTCTCCCACTAGGCATTGTGGACCACCTACAGTAGCATGGACTCCTGGGATATGCCACATGAATACCCTGTTGCCGATGTAGATATTTGCTACATCACGTCTATTAAAAACAACACAAAAAATGGTTTAGGTGGTTAAATAAATTGTTTTTTTCCCCTCTCTGAATTGTGTGGTTCACTGGCTTGCTTGAAGTATTTGGACATAGACAGAGGTCAGGAAAGCATTTAACCAAGTAATCGGGGACCCAGAGCAACAAATGTCTCCTCTGGGATTGATGTCTATTTTGATGGATGTGGATTTCATGTCAGAAATTGTGTAAGTGAAGCCCTGATGAAAATAATGTGAAACATTATCCAAATCAAATTTAAAAATGCATCTTATTTTCAAAATAAGATCAAAATGCATTATTCTTATTGACATTCAGGAATAGTAACCTTGGGTAAATGTGTTTATCCATACTGTATAATTGTAACTATTCCAGGGAAATAAGCAAGTCTTTCTTCTCTCTATTAGATTTTATATATTTCATATATGTAACTTGAAAATCTACACTCCGGCATTTTCATCTCACAAATCACTTCGGCCACGGAGATGAGAAGAGCAGAGAAATAGCAGTCTGAAAGTAATATCAAAGGTAGTACATTATGAACGGGGGAAATGTCCACAAATCTCAGAGCAAATCCCATCCGAGAGTAATATGAAGTATTTAAACCTCCATGTTCCTGCTGAAGGTTGACACGGACACACTGAGAGTGGAACAATGTAGTCCAGACATTGAAGTGGGTAGTCAGGGCAGAGACTCACCTGCAGAGTCCTTGTAGCCTTTTCTGCACATTCCAATGTCTGTGCAAGCTTTTATTTTACTGTATATCATGCTGTGGTTCTTTCAGACTGTGGCCCTTTAGCTAAGGCTCAGCCAGCCTGTGTAAGTCTCAATTTTATATCACAAATCTCATAAATCTTTACAGAGTCGTTCTGAAACCAGTGGTTACAAAGTGATGCACAAAAGGAAGTATGGAATTATAGTACAAGGTAAAATACAGTACATTCAGTGATTACAGTAGACCATGTAAGGGCAATATATAAGAAAATTGCAATGTTAATGATGGTAGTAGTAATAATACATACAAATTAGGGTGAAAAGGTATTCAGTTTAACTAGTCAAGTAGTTTTGAAGTGGTAACTACTTGTGCAAGACAAAATTATGGGTCTTTAAGTAAAACATCTTGCAAATGCAGATCACATCCTGCTAAAGAAAGCCTAAACATCATAGGGTGGAATGAAAACACATTGGTAAATCAGAACAATCCTTGATTGGCTCTGAACAGCTCTATGCTAATAAGGCAGCTGCTGTCTGGAATGTTTGGATAAGCAGTTTTTTGGGTCAGCAGATACTACATAAGACAGATTCAGAGCAACAAGTAAGACGAAAGCCTGCAGAATAACCATCAAGTGAATATATCGCAACCCTTAGCCTGCATGCACATTACTTATCCAGAAAGAAACAGGGAGCAAAGATGTAAGGCAAAACTATGCACTGCACCACAAGTGACTTTCTTTGAAATGGTGACAGTTTGACCTGCCCAAAGTAATTGCAGTGCTCTTGACATATGAGAGGATGCCAGGCCTGATTATACTGACCTCCAGTTTTACAAAAGAAACATACAATACAGCTTCCAGAGCATAGCATGTCTGTTACAAACAGTGTTGGCAAATTGCATCCACATGATTGGCCGTATGCATGCAAGTGCTTTGCAGAGATGCGCCAGAGTTTTTACAATGTACTTTCCTGTCCAGAGGCAAGCAATGTGACCTTACTAGCAGTTCTGAGATGGCTAGTCTCGCAGAGACAGCCTTTACTTACTTTTAGGTATTTAGGTATTTTGATAGACAGGCACGATGACCATTCAATGTCCAAATCTGACATTAAACTTATGTGTATAGGAATTAGTTTGGAAACTTGATGATACAGGTCTGGCAGTTTACAGGTCTTGTAGATCTGTTAAATAAGTACAGTAGGCTATAGTTACTGGTTAAAATAAATGAAATGGACTGGGATTTGTAAATAAAGTACTGCACTAGCGTTGTGCTAGAATTACGAGAATTGGACAACCCCCACTTCCTGATAGTGTCACGCTTACATGGATATATATATATATAAACATACACATACATATATGTAGCTTTTAATTTGAGACATCCAAAGCATTTGTGATGTAGAATCCAAATCTGCATCCAATGAAGATGAGCCGAAGACAGTAGCTATATGCAAAAATATATTATAAACATAAAAAAGCAGGTATGTTCATCCTAAGAAGAGTGGTGGTGGTAAAACCCACTAATTTACAAAACACAAGCTGCAGGTATAAACTATCAGAATGAGAAGCATTGTTCCCATCTGTGTCAATTCAGAAACTAACAAGTAAAATGTGTGGCAGATAGAATTACAGAATGTATGTTATAATTGGCTGAAGAACTGTGGGGAAATTATGGAAAAGCCCGGCTGAATTTAATGTCAGTGTGAATCCTCCAAAAGGATGACGTGGCTGAATTGGTGTCCTTCCTCCAACATGGACGCCTTTATATTAAGGGAGAATAAGAATTAATGTTAAACATGTATAATCACCCTAATAGTGAGCCCTTTGTACACAATTGTAGGCCATTAGTGGCCTATATCAGGCACATTATGCAAGAACACCCCTAGAGTAGGAACACGTTTATACCTGGCACAGGTAATTCTGCATAGTGATAGTTGAGATGGCTAAAGTGCTGGCATTTTTTCAAATTAACATTCACTTTTATCAAATTGGACTCTCTGAAACTTTGCTTTAATCTCCTTTAATGAACACAGTTTAAATGTAGTTTACTTTCATACACTGCAGTTTCTATTGGATGGATACTAAAGTATTGTTTTGCTGCACGGCTGCACTGTTTTCAATCATATGTAGACGTGGGAGGCCAGGTATACTCCTGAAAATACAGGATATTCAACATGTTTATGAGATGGAGAAATAAAAACAAGGTTACAGCATAGAGGCTCTATTTCAATCAAATTAAGACATAATGGAAAGTAGGTGCACAGATTCCTTCACCCTCAGGAGTGTGAAAGTCAATATGTTTGTCAGATTGCCCCTGAACAGAGTCACACCTGCATCATAAATTATTCCTTGTTCCATATAATAAAGCCTCTTTTAGCTGGCTCTTGTTTCTGATTGGGACCTCGCCTGAGAACATATTCTCACTTGTCCTAACCTATTGTGACTGAACGACAGTGGAACAGAAACAGACACAGCCTGACTTACAATTATAGGTGTGCTATTTCTGTGTGGACACTAGAGGTTGTATTTGCCCCTGTGTCATTCTGGAGCTTTTTTCTTTTTTTTTGCAATAGCAAAAAGGTTAATAATCAAAGAAACGTGACCCCCTTATTGCCACTTCAGTAAAAGGAAGAGTCAACTGAATTTCAGCCAACCATTTTCTCTCACCTGCCTATTGCTATTCAGGGTCACAGGGTGCTGAAGCAGATCCCAGCTTAGTATGGTCTGAGACAGGGAGTCACCCCAATGGGATTACTGCAAATGTGCACGAGCACGCGCGCGCGCACACACACACACACACACACACACACACACATCTAAACAGCATGTCTTTGGCAGAGAAAGTTAATATGGTCACCTCAAGAATTGAACCCAAGACCTTGGCGTGTCTAGACTTTCTGAGGAACATCTCACTACAGGCACAGACTTTTTCTTCTATTGTGTTCTTCTTCTGTTCACTGGTGAAGTGCGAGCTAATCAGTGCATTATCACCATCCACTGCTAGGTTATATTTTTACACAGACATAAGGCTTTGTGTGGCAGCATGCCAGTGCTTTGTCCCATGGGGGAGCACACAGACGCGGACATAGCAGTTCTCTTCTCTGCCTGGTGGTGCTATTTACCTAATTTACTAACAGCTCCAGCTGTCAAATTCTCTTGATACATGGAGCTCAATGACTGCTTTCCATATGTAAAAAGTAAAATGCAAATGTCTGGGGAAATAAAGGCAGATTTGCACATTGTTACAGATTTTCCTAACAATGTTCAATGCTCATTCAAACCCCTATTAATCATTACTTTTTTTTACTTTTTTTCTTAAAAGAACACTTTTTATTGCAGACAAAATCATGTTACTTCGTTAAATTACTGTTTGAGTATGAGAGCAGTGTAGTGCAAATTATTGTCATTAAAACATTAACATCCGCCATCAGCCAGGAACAGTGTGACACATGCCTGTTAATGTTACATTTCAGCTGTTTTATCAGAAATCCACTGTTTCTGGGCGACCACAAATTCTTCCAATTGCTAAACCATACCAAGTTATTTGGCTTGTATGTGTAAAATAGCTAATTTAAAAGCCCCCGTTGTGCACATATGGATTAATCTGCAAGACTCAGGCATGTCTCCTTATTCAAAGCATTGTTGAAGAGCTATATTGTATTTAAAACATACGAATAAATGCACATAACAGTGTGCAGGCCTTCCATATTGCTTTTGACAGCTTTACAGGTAAACAAGTTTATTTTGTACCGAACTTTCTCAAGCTTTACAAAATTATATCCCACATAGGCTGCTTGTTTGTTGTTGTAGGGAATTAGTATGTACTCTTTTGAGAGTTGTTTTGTTTACAGTAAAATGAATAGGCTAAATGCATAGCTATGCTTTGAATCTTATGTATTTTTTGTTTTGTGCCTTTTCAACCCTCCAGTTGTCCTCGGGTTTCAAACGCACACCTTGTCAGTTTAAGCTGTAGTATTAGGTTTAGCGCCTTCTATCTGCCACATTGACCCTGAGGACATCATGAGGGTTAAATAATAACATGAGAATTGGGTAATATACTAGTGAGAGTCAAGCTAAGTCTAAACACATGATGTTGAACTGCTATAAAGACTTTACACTAATGGGTGTCATGTTTTGCAGATTTTTACTTCATAACAACAGCAGCTCATCAAAGTGAATTAAATTGTCCGCATGTGAAAGCTCATCTGGTGACTGGACGTTGTTGAGGTATAATTTTGTTTCACAAGTAATGTATGCGTAAAAAAGATGATGAAAATTATTCCTTTGATGTTTAATTCCTGCTCTGAAAATGAGACCGGGTGCGGAATAGTCAAGCCTGACTGCATGTGACTCCAGCTAATGACATTGGTATATCTAACTAGTGACAAATGACTCTATTTAGCAAACATGCACTATAGCACACGCAAGCTTTAGACTAGCGTTACACACACATACACATATTGGATATATATTGTACACACTATTAAACACAAAACTATGCACCCATGTAAAATATGTGTCAATCAATCAATCAATCAATGCACACTGACACATTATTTACAAACACAAAATTATTTATGGAGCTAAATTTAATTACTTTGGTTGATTTATTTTAGTGTTAGAGCCATATTTTATGAACTATAAGTCTCACCAGCGTATTTGCATATAGTTGCAGTTTATCTATTATATTTTTTGGTGGTACAGTAAACAGTAGACAAAATACACCAGCCAGCCAGACAACTAAGAAAAGAGTGACTTATACTGTATTGCTGAATATGGTAACAGCAAGATGTAACTATATGAAAGATGCAAAAGAATTTGAGGAAACTGGTAAAGAACAGAATCCTCCACTAGAAGGGTGAATGTCTGTTTTGCACATACAGTGTGAAACACAACTGATTTGACATTGCTTTATCAAAATGTCCTACTGTGTGGGGTCATTGCAACCTTTAGTGTACAGTATGTACTGTATGGGTATATCTACAAACAGCAAGACATTCCCACTAAAATGTCTATAACAAGGTGTAGGCCAATGTATGTGACTGCTTACAGCTGTATACTCTGTTAATGATACATTTTCATGAACAAACGAAATCCTTTACTACAGCCAGAGCAGGAAGAAAATGAATTGTTCAAACACACCATGTTCCAACTTGCCCTTTACCATTGGCATTAGACCTAGATCCACTATTCAGATTGTGTCCATATCATTTTGATGGTTTAAATCTCAATGATGAGGTTAAAAGGTGCCTCTGCATTAAAACTGGATTTCTGTTTCCATTGTCAAAACACAGTGCTGTGCATGCCATGTCCTCATACACTAGTGTATTTAGATCCTTTACAAAGTGTCTGGCAGTGCAATTGTATTTACACTCAGACTTCAGCGCATGCCTGCAGGGTAAATGGGTGTCTGCTAAGTCTTCATGTATACCGGCTTCAACATTGTTTTCCATGTTTATCTCGCAGAATACATGTTCATTTAATGTGTAAAGAAGGCTTCCTCCCTATCACTTCATTTTGTATTTTTAGTCTTAAACAGAAACACTTTAGCATCGTTTATCTGCTTTGCTGTTTCAATGGTAACACTATTATCACACTTTGTCGATTGAAAAGGGTAGCTGCTACCAGGCTTTTGGAATGAAGCTGAATTTCTTAACAAGTTCTGCGATGAAAAGCACCCTTGAAATAAAGTGCCCTATGTCCAGAAGCAAACACTTAAGATTTAATGGCTGCTGTTTTGCCATCTGCTGAGTGTGAGAAGACTCAAGTATAAAATGTTTGTGTGCATATATATATCCCTCGTAATGTACTCAGAAATATCGTATTTAGCCACACGGCGGCGCCATCTGATTGTGTATGAGTTTTGTGTTTTTTAATTGGCTTTGCTGTGTGTATTTATTTATTATTTAATTATTTCTTTATGTATTTGTGTTGGTTTTTTGTTCCTTTTACCCTTCCTGTTGTCCTCGGGTTTCAAACACACACCTTGTTGTGTCAGCAGTGCACATCAT
>JAODUG010046344.1:0-16239 GCA_027564795.1 Aphredoderus sayanus | reverse complement strand
AAACTAAAACTTTTAATATTGAGGGGAGATACGAGCGGCCCCTCCCAACATGGACTGAACCTTGTGTTTACTGAGTTGCTTGGTGCTAATCGAAGGAGCTTACTTTTCTGTTGTTGACATTCGAGCCTGAGGCCATTGTACAACAGGTCAAGTTAGCGTACCAAGTCTTCTGTAGACTAACTGTCGCGTGTCATGTGACCAGAGTGTAATCGCAGCCTTTGCGGTTAGAAAATCTCCTTTCATCATATCGCGATAATATCGCAAATGCAATTAATCGTTCAGCCCTACCATCCATCCATCCATCCATCCTCAACTGCTTATCTGGTCGCTGGGGGCAGCATCTCCAGCAGGGGACACCACACTTCCCTTTCCCAAGCCACATTAACCAGCTGGGGGATCCCGAGGTGTTCTCAGGCCAGTGTGGAGATATAATCTCTCCACCTAGTCCTGGGTCTTCCCCGAGGCCTCCTCCCAGTTGGACGTGCCTGGAACACCTCCCTAGGGAGGTGCCCAGCTTGGGGGCATCCTTACTAGATGCCCGAACCACCTCAACTGGCTCCTTTCAACGTGAAGGAGCAGCGGCTCTACTCCGAGCTCCTTTCGGATAGCCCAGCTTCTCACCCAAAATATATCGCCTAACTACCCTCCTGAGGAAACCAATTTCGGTCGCTTGTACCCGCAATCTTGTTCTTTCAGTCATGACCCAGCCTTCATAGGTCAGGGTAGGAACGAAAAATAGATAGAAAGTAGATTGAGAGCATCGCCTTCCGGCTCAGCTCTCTTTTCGTTACAATGGTGCGGGCCAATCTCCCGCTCCAATGTCTCCTCATCGCGAACAAGACCCCGAGGTACTTGAACTCCTCCATAACCAAACTGTAGAACCAAACAAATTGAAACTGTATGGACAGCACCATCTTGAAAGCTGCATTGACCCGTCATGGCACATCACGTGCTACACACAAATGAATCAATGACAGGCAATAATTTGAGCCAATCCGATAAAGCAACTGCAATGACCTGTAGGCGGTGATATTCAAACTCTTTGATTGCAGTGTTTGGTATGTAAATCCTATTTTATCTTGTATTACTGGTATGTTAACTGCTGCATTGTGGGACTTCCCATGTTCTCACCTGAGCACAGCATCTGCACCAGCACGTCTTCATAGTACTTGAGGTCCTCGTAGAACGGCACAGAGATGACATGTTCCTCCGCGCCGGCAATTCTCAGCAGCCTCTCTCGCTGCACGTCGCCGATGGCAACCACAAACAGCGACACGCCGTCGTCCCTTATCTTCTGCGCGGGCACGACGGCGTCGTCCACCCCCGAGCCGTCCGTCAGCACCACCACGGCTTTGTTGACGCCGGGCCGCGCCCCCCTGGCCACCGTCAGGACGTCGGAGTGGGCGTGGAGCAGCGCGGCGCCCGTCGAAGGAACGCCGCCCAGGTAGCGCGCCTCGCGGACCGCCGCGAGCACAGCCGAGCCTGTCTGGTGGGTGTCCAGGTGGAAGACGGTGACCGGGCGGCGACCGTAGGCCACCAGAGCCACCTGGGCCACGTCGCGGTTGACGTCCAGCTGGACGGTCACGCTGCTCACAAAGTCGCGCAGCGTGACGAAGTTGTCGCGGCCGGCGCCGGCCGAAGCGTCCAGGGCGAACACCAGGTCCACCGCCTGGCCCAAACAACCTGGGGCCACAATGAGTTACGGCCAAACTCTTTTTAGAATGACGCATTCACAAAGACGCCTTGAAATGATATACCCAATAACATCTGCATACTCTTGTTCCAGGGTCATTTAAAGTCACATTCAACAAGCCTCTATTAAATAATCATAAAATGTTGAAGATATTAATCATAAACATAAATGAGAGATGTGCCAGGAGAGGTCAAGAAGCCACAGGCTTATACAGTGGACCTCCCCTCAATTAACTCTCCCACTGTCCTTGGGTTTCAAATGAACTACCAGCAGATGGCGCCAACAGCAACACGTCATATGTCCGTGTTGTGGTTGGCGCCTTCTGCTGGCAAAAAAAGGTAGTGCACTGTGTCATTTTGACCCATAGGACAGCAGGAGGGTTAAGAAAAGAAAAATTGTAGGATTAGGGTTAGGGTTGTAGGAATGTTAGAAAAATAATATGTATTTTATGTATGTGATTGTAAGATAATACACATTTTGTCAATGCTAGCTTACCATTTTCTGTTCGCATTGAAAAAAAAAAGTATCTGGTATTTCACAGTCCTGGCTCCGTAAATAGGAACATATGTTGGCAAACACTGCTCCCAAAATAATGCCCTAACCTTCTCAATGTGTTTTCAATGTGTGGGGCGGAGATTCTGAGAGGGCACCCTATGGTGCTAAAGGGAGAGGCATTGTTGTTTTGATTTGAGTTCTAAGTTAGCAAGCGTTCTCGAGAATGACACTATACCTTGAAGTACAACTACAAAGTGAATGGTGTTGTTTCCATGCTCTGCTACAGTACCTTGTGTGTCCACACTGCAGATCTTGGCCTTGAGCTCAGGGATCTTAGTGCTGAGCCTGCCTGGGGAGGGGTAGGTGAGAGTCCTCTGGGGATTCCCCGTGATGTTGTTCAACTGGGCCTTCAGGGCCTCCGGCCCCACGGCGATGAGGAACACCTCCCTGTCTCGTGCGTACCTGGAGGGCTCTACCACATCGTCCGCCGCGGGGGTTGCTGTGAGCAGTACCACCACACGGGGGAGGTCGCCCGCGCTCTCGAAGCCACGGACGGTCACCGAACGCAGCGCCTGGCCCGTCAGAGCCTCGCCTCCGACCGGACGGAGCCCCTCCACCGCCTTCAGGAGACCCCGCACGTCCCCTGTGAACCTGCCCACAGGGAACTCTACGCGGGCATCCCTTCCGAACACGGCCAGGCCCACTCTGGAGGCGGCGGCCGAGCTTATCACAGCCTGGAGGAAGCGCTTTAAGAAGGACTGCAGGTGGTGGAAGCCCTCCAGGGTGATGGTGGCAGAAGCCTCCACTAGGAAGAGCAGGTCCACGGAACAGTCCAGAGACAAGGCAGGAGCTGAGGAGGGACACAAGAGGGGTTGGCTACATCAGGGCAGGTTCACTCATGCAGCTACACACCTCTCAACGGAGCCACTTCACATGCCTTGTTATTATCTTGACTGTTTTCTGGCATTTCTTTGGTTAAGCTTTTCCATTAAACTGTATTCTGAGCTACTGTAGGGTTAGCTATACAAATGTTATCAGGGTTTATTTTGATTTGAATTAGGAGAAGATATAGATTGAACTTGTGCCTATGGGAATAGGGAAATACTTTCATAGCCATAGTAGGGAAAACAAAGGTATAGGATGTATTGCAGGTCCATATCCTTTAGGTAAGGTAGATGTTTCTGTACCTACCAAACCACATTATTGTATGCGCCCCACTGTTACAGTCAGCTCTAAGTGGATAACCGTGTGTTGTCATTTCCTCAGTATGCACTCATGAAGGCAAACAGCTCTGTGTGTGTGTGTGTACACACCGCAGTGAGGGTCTCCTCCGTAGGCTGCTGGACACACACAGCGATAGCCTTCTGCACCTTCTGGCACACACGTTCCACCATTTAGACAGGGCTGGGAGTCACAGGGATCTAAGGGAGGAGAGAGAGCGAGGTTCATTGTTACATAGAGAGAGAGAGAGGTGCTGCTGAGAATGAAGTTGTGAAAAAGATGAAGAGGAAAGGATAACACGGTGAGAGAGTTCTCTTCAACCCTGTGCGTTTACCCGGGCAGATGGTCCGATGGCAGGCCATCACATGCCTTTTGTAGGCCTTTATATACCTGCAACACACACACACACACAACAGTGATATGACAGCCCTACATTCTAGTAACATGAGCTTTGTCTAACACTGCATATTCACACCTGGAACCTGTCTTCTGTTTTGCTACACTGTTGAAAAGTTCAACATGGTAATTTGGGGTTAGACCCCTGAAAGTTCTCTTTTGGTTTTAACAGCTGGGTTTCTGTAACAGAGTTGTATTTTAGATGTGTACATCTACATGTACACATGTAACCTCACCGGTGAATATATTTTGTTGTTGAATACATCGTGTTAGGTTTAAAATAGAAGACTGGATGCTACAGTATACTGTTCTTTACATCCACGTTGTGGCTTGCCCATGTGGGCAACGCATGTATGAGAAAACCTCACCACTAAGTCAATACTATTATCCATGCTTGCTAAATGGCCATACCCATTTACTCATTTCATTATTTTTGTTGATGTTTAATCTACATCTTAAGTCTCAAGACCCACAATGTGGCGGGCGTTCTTCGTTAAAGCTACGTGAATGATTCATGCATTCCTGCCTGTAGTAAGGACACAGTGAGGTGTATGGGGAAAATCCCTTGGAGCCTTTCCAGCACATGAAGTTCCCTTGCAGCTCTTTCACTGTCTCCAGTGTCTTCCCCTCACACGGATAGGACTTCACCTGGCAGCCTGCAAACAGGAGGAGGATAGAACAACTTTCCATGGTCATGGTTGTTTGTTAAGGAAGGCTCAAATGGGTTTATGGTATTGGATTTGACCAATGCTAATACAGTACCCTTATCAGATAATGGTGCAATGGTGAAGCGAGCTTCCCCAATATTAAATGTGGCCTTAAATGTGTTCCTGTATGCATCTTTAGGTATCAAAGCATAGCAAGTTGCCATGTGGTGATTTCTCCCCCTTGTTTTGCTGTAAATACTTTGATCCCAGGTAGAGAAAGATGAACATGGAATCATTGGCAAGCCCATAAGCGCCGTCAGTCATCGCCACCTGCGGGTGTTGCATTGCAGACGGAGGAGGCGCTGAGTGTTGTGTACAGGCCATTGACAGCGTCGTGGAAATGCTCCGCGAAGAAAACGTGGCTCTCCACTGGCTCACTGGCGAGCAGATGTAGCTCCTCCCACCTGCGGGACAGACAGAAAAAGAGACGGCAAATGGAAACACCTTAGAACCCGCATAAAAATCCATAAAACTGTATTCTGTATACATTATGGTGTACTGCAAGTATGTGTATAGGAGTATAGTACTGTTTAACCTTTGTTTACATACAGTAGCAGAGACAAAACACTCGCCAGTGGAAACAAGTAAACTGCATTTACATCGTTAACTGCCATGTCTGAGAGCTTTTCACCAGCCATCCCATACCTGGGGTATCGCAGGCCCACGGCAAACAGGACGACGCCCGTCTCCCTGAGCTGAGTGGCCAGCTGTGCCACGCTGCCCTGAGATTTGCCATCGGACAGTAGGATGACGATGCGGGCAGCACCGGAGGCGTTACGCCCCCCCGGGAAACCCTTCCTCAGCACGTACTTGAGGGCCAGGCCAGTCTGGGTGCTGCCTCCCCTGGGAGAGGTTGGGTGAGCAGGGAGAAGGGAGAAAGACAGAATTATTGCCTTCATGAATTGGTTTGTTAGAAGTAGCATGCATGTCTCTCCCACATTGGCTAGGCTTTGAAGTGATCACCTGCCACTTACTAAGCTGGAAAATGTTTTATAAAGTATGTGCCAAGCCGTTTCTATGGAACTAGTGTTAGAAACCCTCGTTTGTAAAGACAAGAAGGTCCTGTATTGTCTTTTATTAGCGAACCAATCTTTCTGCTGTATAAAAGTCTTTGAAGGAAGCAATGAGTCTCCACCATAACATTCTTAACAGTACTGTATTTCAAATTCAAAGCATTCTAGCTGCTGTGATTTGAGAGTTGTAATGAAAGCTAGCTAAAAAAGATCATTAATTTGATTTACAGGAAAGGTAGATTCTCCAGTGCAATCAGGGAAAAGAGACCCTGACTGGTCTGAAGTCCTTTGGGTACCATCAAAAATCTAAAAAGACTTATAGTAAATAGGCAGATCTTCTCAGAGTGCAGTTAACTCACTAATAGCTGACTGATGTCTAAGGCATGTTAACATTAAATGTATAGCTCTTAATCCTACCTTAATAATTCACACACAGAACATGCTCACTTAATCAGCGGCTGTCCGTTCATGCTCTGATCCAATATTCACTGACCACCTACCTCTAATCTGAAATTAATTTGTTTTCACTACCAGAGCCCACCTGCCTGTATACATTTTAGAGACAGATTCTGTGTGTGTGTCCGTGTGTGTTGGGGGGGCTTGTGGTGTAATTACATCCAACACAGATCATCTGACCTGTCAAACATGAAGACAGACACATGCATTTTATTGCTGAATCTCTTTCATCTCACTTCAGCCAAGGAGTTTGATTCATTGCTTGCCCCCATGTATATTTATATGAATAAATATGATATACAACAATCATTATCACTACAGTTATATCATAGCAGCCAATAAAACATTACATTCTCTGTACTGTATGACCTGCAGTAAATAGCTACATATTATACATCATAAACTATATACAATATAGATAATGGATAGATAGATACTAACTGTCAGGTACAGTATCTAGCAGAACAAATAGTCCTACCTGTAGGATACCTTCTTGATGTGTTTCTTCAGCTCTTGTTTGGTGGTGTGGGCATCCAAGGCTAACTCAAGCAGAGGGGTAGAGCCAAACTGTATCAAGCCTACCCGCACCTACACAAGGAGGGAGTTGATAGCTGTTCTGTCTTGTGCACACGCAAGACAGAACAGCAGACAGGCAGACAGACAAGAAGCATTACCTTGTCTCGTCCTATGTCCAGTGCTTGGCAGAGTTTGAGCACAAAGTGTTTGGACCTCTCGAAACCGCCTTTCCCGACGCTGTAGGACCCATCCAGAAGGAAAAGAACATCCATGGCTGCCGAACACTGCATCACTGCAACACAGAGTAGAGATCATACAAACACCATACCAATAATAATATAATAATATAAATATAAATAATAATAAGTAGGCCCACAGTTATCTAGACAAAGACAATAAACACAAATGAGCTGTTTGTGTTATCGAGGGGGATTATGGGACTTTGCTACAATAGTTGATCAAATGGAATATTACAGTTGGCAATAACAGAGTCAGGAATTTAATTCCTTGCGTTGTCCTCACCTTGACACACTACCAAACAACAAAATCCCTAGGATTTGCTTTCTACTAAAAAAATAAGTGCCCTTGAGCGTGTTAGCACATGCTAGCAGGGTAAATGATAAGCGGTGTAACTGTCACGTTAGCATGCACTGTTGAGCGTAGAGAACCATTCAAGACGGGGAGCGCGTCAGATGTCTGTCACAGCGTGTGTGAAGGCCTGGCCGTGCATGGCCCTGTGCTAGGCCAAACCACTTCCTCATGGAGGATGGTGTCAGTCCACCTGACACCACAATGGCTTCCTTTATCAGGCAGCTGGCATCCATTCATCCACGTAAACACGCAACTACTCTTCCTCATGAGCCAACAAAACTATGTCTTTATGCAGGCTGTCTTGCCACTTCTTTAAGGTAATGTAGCCACATTGTGTACTTACTTTCTCCTGCTGAATGGATCTTGGTGATGGTCTCAGGATTGGTGTGGATCTCCAGCACCGAGGAGCTCTGCTGGACTAGAAGGAACCAACATCAGCGTTTGATGACTTTAGCTGTTATTCTTTTAATAAGGCTTACATTTTATTGACCGTCTTGTGTCTGCAGAGTCAAGTCTGATTATGACAAGCATTTCATTTTAATGCATAGGTGCTGTGTTTGACCAATGCCGGTAAACACACACACACACAAAGGCAAACCAGCACTGACTACTGTAGCTGAGAATTGCTGTAAATTCATAAACAAATAATTTATATTAGACCAAGAACACCCCTGAAAAGTCTATGCATATTAAATAAACCTGTTTAAAGAGTTATCCCTACATTATCCATGGACACTTTGGGGGAGGTCCTGACCCACAATCTAAAAACCACCGAATGAGAGAATCAAGCCTTGGGCTGTGGGAGAGAATTCAAGCTTGCCTTACTGAGGACAGATAACATCTGCAAATGGACAACCTGTGATGTTGTTCAAGAGGGCCAAACTTCTCTTCTTACCCATGCACACACTTTTTACGCACACTTTCTACCCTAAGGCCTTTAACCTCACGTAGCCCTGCACAATTTAGTTCCCTCTAAATAGGAATTGTTGCTCCGGAACAGACATTCCAGTCTGTTCCAAAAATGGAAGCTATGATTCAGTTGACCAGCCTGCTTGGCCTTCAGTAGAACAGTTGATTGAGTCCTTAAAGCTAACAGGAGTTGACAAGTGAAGACAATGATTCTTTTATTATGCTCCCAAAGGGCCTACAGTATGGCTTTATTAATAAACATGTACACTCTGGAGTTCTTTCCCAGGATCTGTGTGCCATCTAATTATCTTTGGTCAGAATCCAGAATCCAGTCAATACAAATGTTTCTCCTGTCAAATCCACTACACATTCAGTAAAATGACTTAATGTATGGAATCAATTAACCTCATAACATTATGTAAGTGTTTCTTTATAATCATGCATGGAGATAAACAACAACGAAAAACCTATATACACACTGCAGTTTTTCTTTGCAGGCATTTCCTGTAGGAAAAGTTTCCCATTAACAGCAATGTTAATAGGAAACATTGGAGGGAGCATAGACACTCCTCTCCACACCTGACTCTGGTTCAGTTCCAGGTCTAAATCTCACCTTAAGTTTCACGGCCTAAGGATGCAGCTTTATTGTTTGGTGGGAAACAATCTCTATTTTGCCGAGAGTCTATAAAAGAGCAAAGGCACAATACAACCTAATGGGTGAACCTTTTGCTGGGAAGAAATTAGCAGGAACTGAAGAAACAGAAGGATCTGAGAATAATGCCAGTCACAAGAATCCCATGTCAGTCACATGTGGCCTTGGGAAATATGGAACGCTGTGTAGCTGCAACATTTGTCTATCTGCTCCAGCATGTTTACTGTGTTGTCTTCTGTGTTGTGAGAAAAGGAGATGGTAATGAATAGAGTGCAGTCTGGTTTCTCAAAGTTCAAAGTCTTAAAATGTTCAATAGTAAATACAGTACTTCAGACAGCCCTAAAGCTGTCATTTCTGAAAAAAACTCAACCATTACTTTGGCTCACAAGCCCTGCCTCTCCCCAAGGCAAATTCTCACAAGGCCACGTTGTGGGTGACTGACGATTAGCTATAAAACAATGCAAAACCTTTCAGCAAACCAGTACCACAGTAATTTGTATAAGCTAAACATTTGAATCTGAAAAAAGTACATATCATAACAGGACAGAAACCATAACTGACATTACTGTACATAACCAACCAACCTTGGAGAAATATCAATGTGGTGAGATATAAAAGTTGGACGGCGGAGTTCATTGTGGGTTTCCTGGAAAAAGAAAGACAGGCATGTTCTTAACATGTTGATACGAGTAGAGAGAGGCATACTGGATGTGGTACTGTGTGTATATCATTGTATTATGTTATGTGTAGTATATTATAATGGTAAACTAAGACAAAATAATACTAGCAGTGAAGGCTCGGGCAGGCACAGCCAATGGCTCTGGCCTAACTTAGAAAGAAGCAGGAGAGGCTTGTTTTTAATTAGGGGGCTTTTTGACCAGTCTAGGTCAGGTTAACATATCACCGTCTCCCTTTCCACACCCACATAGTATTTTTATTTTATAATACACTTGTACTAAATATAATATCATTAACTTTAAATTTAGTGATCAGCATCTAATATAATCTATTTTGTAATGAATTGATTCAATTTTTTAAATATTTTTTGTAATGATGATGGTTGTTTACAGTAGCGTATACTGTTATGCTAGTAAAAACACTGGGACAGCCTATGAAACACTTTTTGGTGACCATATGCCTCAATAACACCAGTGCCTTCAATGCAGTGTAATTTTACATGGCAACCTGAGCCAGTGGATGCCTTAGGGACTGTCAGTATGTCTAAACTGTTCACAACCAAGTTCAAAGGTCAAGCCATTCAAAAGCAGGGCAACAGAATTAAGGGAATTTTGATGAATTTTTTTTTCTCTATCTTCCAACCAGCATTCATGGACAGAACATTTAGAATGTTAGCATTTGATTATCTGGATTTAATAAGTCTAGATGATGTCACTATGATAAGGATGGAAATTAAATATAGAGGTTACTTTAACCTTCTGTAAAGTATCCAAACTCTCCATTCCTGTTGGTGTAATAATTTAAAATCAAATCATGACAATATCAATTGAATTTACTTAAACTATTTTTACTGTAATCTAGCTAGTCTCCTCAGGTGTACCACCATCAATAATCATAGACAAACAAAAGCCCATAACAAAGACCAGTGGCGTGTGGGAAAAGCCCTACTCAGTCATCAAAAGTGACGACCCAAATTCGTGTTCCGTTCTCTGAGTTCAGCCTGGTGTTTATCTTATTCTGAATTTGTTGAGACTATCTGGGTAACAAAGACTTAAAACATTTTACGTGCGATATCACTCCTCTTCAGGTGGAAAACTAAACACTTGCATGATATGATCTCACCTATCTTAGATGTGAGCATGTGCCCCATGTGGGAGAAAGAGGATTGAGGAGGACAAGATTCATATACACTGACAATGTGTGACTGTTAACCGCTCAGCTCTATAAAGACATAAAGAGAACTGAACTTTTACAGTACATACTGTAACAGTGCATAATATACACCTATGGAGAAAGACAATGTGAGACATTTTAACAATAATACAGACATTTTCTGTTTGCAGCTAAAATACCATAAGATCACTTGAAGTAAAAAATAGGAATACCTGGAAACCAATCTCAAAAAGTAAAAAGGTTTATAAAGTTAAGGAGGCTAATATTAGCACTGTCGATATGTACCTTCATAATAACCTGTCTGTGTCTGAACTAGGGCTCTGCATGTGTGAGACTGAGATAATCTTTTCTGCACCAGGGACTCTCTTTAATATGAGTCGGTGTCACTGATATACATCGAAGAGCTGTGCTGGATGTGCTCAAAGAAACACTGTGCTGATAACCATCTCCAAGAGCTAGGCTGTATTTGGCCAGCAGACAAGAGATTTCAATCAGGCACAATAACAACATAGCTTTGAAGGTGTACATGCACTCACTCAGACACACAGTACACCTGTTTGCAAGTGTAAAGCAAGTAGACCAGATTTTCCAGGTCTAATTCCATAAACATACTGTATAGCTGACAAATACATTCAGAAAATGTCAATCAAGTAAGTTGTAGAAGATGTGCCTTCTGGTTCGCATTGAGTCAGAAGTCATAATGTGCCTACAATACAGTGGTCTATAATTAGTGCTGCCTGTTGGTCCAACTTCTTTGATAATCCTCAAATGACGTTTAATCTACATATGTATGGTGAATAATTGCCTACATGGAAAAGTATGAAATTTTAGTGCATCATTTTGACATGTCAACGCGAAATTATGTCAAGGCATTTTTGAAAGCAGAACCTATTTTTATTTTATTTATTTTTTTACATTTTCCAAGAAAGGTGACTTTAATTATTAGATATAAAAAAAAGTGAAAACTGAAAATCGTTTTACCCATATCAGCAAATGGCCTCATGTGTAGGCTTGCAGATTATTCCAGAAGTCATTATCACTACGTTTTTTCCAATCTGTTTTAATTTCAATATGTGGTGGGTCATAAATGGCCATAATTTTACTGGAATTCATCAACTAAAATAAGTTAATATATTAGGCTATAAACAAAATGTTTATATGTTATGAAAAACTTCAGTAACCTATAGGTGTTGCTAAACAGCCCTACTGACATAATCATAACGCATTAGAAAGGGGAATATGTGTATAGCAAATCTGTTGGCATATTGACAATGCGGTAGCATAATGATCAGATGCAACTCAAACGATCAAGCCAATATACCACAATGCAAGGCAATGTTTAAATAATGTCAGCTGTCACAATTTTGAAGTCAGTAATTGCACGCTGACTGCATCCACCATAATGTACGTTTTCCCCAATACATTTAGTGGTTTTCAGTTAAGGGGACACCTGTGCAATTCCGATCATTAAACACCATTGCCATGCCTGTCAAGTGGATGGACGATCGTGGCAAATTGTGATACTTCACTCATTAACAAACAAACGTAGCAAACACCAAATTGCGTTTATTGTTGTAGTTAAGGCTGAAACATTTAGCCACAACCAGATTTTGACTCTATAACCGACAGTAAATAGATTAAATAGGCTACCACATACAGTACAGTTAAATGTTGGTGAATTTGAATTGTACTGTATATGCAGTGTAGTACTTCTATGGTAGTAACGACCCAAAAACAAGTAGGGATCGCGCAGATATCTTCGTACCATGCGCATGTGTACAATTAAATTCACGTGTAAACGAATATAGAATGCTCACCTTAAAACGTCCCAGCTACCGACTGTACTTCCACTGTCCGCAGCGCGCAGGCATCCTACTGTCGCTCTTCTCAGGAGCAGTAGCAGGCACCGACCACACCTATTCTGTATGCCCACACCTACTCTGTATGCCCACCTAGATAGTTTTAACTTCCACCACACATGTAGTATTTTGCACTGATATAGACTGTCATTGAGACAGGGATAGATAACTTAATATATGGGCATGCCCCATTTTGATAGAAAATTACACCTAATTGAAACGCAACTGAATCTTGGTTTATCAGCTTCAGTGACGTGATTCCTTCATTTAACCCTCCAGTTGTCCTCGAGTTTCAAACGCACTACCGCCAGCTAGTAGTGTCTAATTGTGTCCTACTAGTGTCAGTGCTGTGTATTTTATGAATGTATGTATTTATATATGTCATTTTTATGCCTTTTAAAACCCTCCTGATGTCCTCTGGTTTCAAATACACTATTGTACGCCAGTAGTGCACATAATGTGTGTAAACTGTAGAATTAGAATTGGCTCATTTTGTCCCGGAGGACAACAAGAGTTAAGACTGGAGACAATTTACATAAAAAAAAAGAAGAAAAAAAAAGAATTGCTCTACTAGCAATTAATAGATGCTGCAAAACAACCCAGTAGTCTAATCCCACCTATGTTTGGCATTGATATGTTGGTTATATGTATGGTTCTAGTTTTAGCAAGTTTGCAGTTCATATTTAAACATTACATCAAGAGAATAATGTAATCTTAATAATGTAATACTTAATGACTTTACTGACTTAATACTTGTATATTTCTCAGGTTTCTATAAAAGTAAATTGCAGGATGCTTAGAAAAATAAGTCAATACACTAACTCGATTTTTTTTTATCAAAACAGAATGATTAAACATACAGAACTCAAATCAGATGGGGTTTCCCACGCAGCTTAGAAAACGAAATCATATGTAACACTACATACAGATATTATGTAAATACACAGCAAAGCTGTATCAAACTATAACATCAAATACTAACCAATTAGTAATGTGCAACAAGATGAATAAAAATTTGTAATACTGGTAATACAGTATATAGCATTATACATACCATTTAGAATTTCAAAAAGAAAATGCCAACTAATCTAACCAAAGTTAGGAAACTAGAACAATCATATTGCAACATCTTTTTGAACACTTACTGTAACTGCAACAGCCTGACTAAAGAATTGTCAATGTTGGATATGCCTAACATTGTTTATGCCCAGCTATTTGCTCAAGTAGATACAGTTGAAGATGGAGTAATTCTTCCAGGTTATTGATCTGTGAAAAAAAGAGACAGGTGTGTACTATAAATGCACTTCTCAACAGCAGACCAGTCTATTGAACAAGATGCAGTCTTTAAAAAAGGTGGAGTCGGTCTTTTAAGAGAAAGCTTGTTGATATCAAAACAAACACATCTCCCTCCAATGCAACAGGGTGCTCCATCAGAAATGAATGGTCCAGGCTAGTATATTGTTGTGTGGTGCAGTCTGCATGCACACAAAACAGACAGCTAATGGACAGAATAGATATTCACTGAATTTGATGCTAAATGTATTAGTTTAAAATTTCTGACTCTAACTTTAACTTAACTGTTAAATATTCAAAACAGGACTTAGCACAATGTAATGGAACATCAATAATGGGACTGACCTTAGCCTTCAGACCCTCACAGCAGCAGTCACATTTCTGATGACCTGGAATTCAAATAAAAAGCAATATGTCCACTTGGTAGGCAATATAGGTGATATTATAGCATACTGTATGCAGATCATGTCTGGCATCAACTCATGTCAATCCATAAACAAAAACATCCTCAGTAACCATTCTTTACGAAGGAAATACGTACCATGGCTCTCTGCATTAGTTAAACCGATTGGGTCTTTTTGGTCATTGGCCTTCTGTTCGAAATCACCTGCCATAATCATTTTATATCAGAGAGGTAGATATATATTATCTGTTAAAGCACAATTTGTCTAATCCATATGAAATCATGTAAAAAAAATAAATAAATAAAAAAATGAAATGAAATCATGACCAAAGTTCTGGCAATAGTAGAAAGTATATAACAAGGAAAACCTTTACAGTCATGCTTTACTGAAGGCTTTGAGTCGACCTACCCTTCAGTGGAAGTGCAGACGCTTTAGTCTCCTCCTGGGAGACCGTCTGGCCTGGGGTCACAACTGGGTCAGCAGCAGTGCCTGCAGGCTCCCTGCTGGTCTGGCCAGTGGGGTCAGTGTCCGGCCCACCAGCAGGTGGGCTACAGATGCCGGTTTGAGCGTGGCTGACCTGAGGGGCTGCGGCCACGGTCGGAGGGCTGTCCGGGGCCTGGGCCCTCTCCAGGACCATGGCGCCAAGGTCACTCCCGCCCCTCTCAAGGGGTTCACACAGGGAGAGCAGGTGGGTGGAGCCGTCAAAAGACTGAACCGTGGCCAGCAGGGATTCTTCTGGCCACACAGAGGGGAAATGCTGCTGGGCTGAGAGATGGCACGGCCACACACACACACACACACACACACAGAGTTGTGGGGTTTCCGTTTTTATAACGCTACAGAATATAATGTTCTAGTACCGTAAATTCTTCCAACTCACACAGGTGAACATTTTACCTCAAATATTTACTTATGGTTTATACAATACAGTACTGCCATCTTTGTTTTGAAAAGAACAGTAAGAACAAAAGAACGCGTTCAGCTTAAAGCTGCTTTCATTAATGCAACAGTATTTTGTTAAGAACAAGCCTTTTCATCCGGGGCAGGTAACAATATAGACACTTTCCTAGTCCTGGCACACACAGGTGGACATTACTCACAGCAGCATGCCAAAACCAGCTATTGTACATTCATTTGTAAAAGAAGAAGTTAAGCCTGGGGACAGCAGCTTTAAGACAGAGGTCCTGTGAAGAGGAGTGTCTTACGGCTGAGGGCACAGCGCGTGACATGGAAGGGCAGCTGCAGTAGATGGCGGGGGACGGGCATGATGCTGGAGTAGGGCACCTTCTCAGAGTTGCCGTAGTCGGCGTAGAGCACGCTGGCCTCGCTCTCGCCGGCCTCCAGCACCACGGCACGGTACCAGTTCTTGTCACCTGGTGGGGCAACCATCACATCCACATGCTTGGTGAAAGAGATTTGTTTTCACCTTTAATCCTCCCGCTGTCCTTCCGGCCAAAAGGACAGTGCACTACCTTTTTGTGCCAGCAGAAGGCGCCGACCCCAACACGGACATGACGCAGTTGGCGCCATCTGCTGGTAGTGTGTTTGAAACCCAAGGACAGCAGGAGGGTTAAGTCACATATTGTCACGCTAGCATTAAATCAAATGTGCCTAAAAGTAAACCACACATTACAGTTAATACACATCATCCAGGATAAGGTTAAAGATGAGGCCACCCTAGACGTGTGGACCAGCATGGCACCAGCCACACAGCTGCCACTCAAGGTCTTCACAAGCCCCTGTGCCTAAAAGCCCCTCCCTTCCTCAAGGTTAGCGGTGGAAAACTCCATTAAACGGTAACCCTGTTGTTAGCCGTGCTGTGGAATGCACGCCATCCCCTCGACTTCAGCCTGTGTACGGTGTTTAAGGCAGCCCTATGCTTGGCTGCATGCACGCCGTGTAATTACGTCTACCTGCAGACACCAAATTACTGTCCTTTCGGCAGCGGCTGCAGGTGAGGTCCCAAGACGAGGCAGAGAACAAGACACAAAGAGAAAATGTGCAGGATGTTGAGGGACGAGAGAGAGCGACTCGTGTTTGTGGTCGGTCTGTCTACACAAGGATGTCTCACCTATAATCATTTTAAAGGTGGGAATCCTGGGAATGAGCATGGTGATATTATTCATTCATGTGTGTGTGTGTGTGTGTGTGTGTGTGTGTGTGTGTGTGTGTGTGGGGGGGGG
>JAODUG010046333.1:0-16240 GCA_027564795.1 Aphredoderus sayanus | reverse complement strand
GGGGGGGGGGGTTACTGCAGGACTTTTGCCTAGCAGGAAAGGCTCCTGCCTTTACTTTGGACAGCACATTTCATTGTGTTAGAGCAGTGGTTCTGTTATAAATACAGTGCCCCCAAGCAGCGTTGGAACCCTTGGTGAAGATGAAAAAAAAGAAACAAAATAAAAAGACCATTGATGAAAATCTTTGCCGTTTAGCTGCCTGATCTGACACCGAATCAGTGAGAAATCTAACCTTTTATTGAGATATAATTATTTCATGAAAACAAATCAAATACTTTTTTAAATAAATTATAATATGCACATAAAAAAGACCTAAAAGCTTCCCAGATTGCGACCCGCTTGATCAGAACCACTGGGGTGAAGAGTGAACACAACCTTGGAATGAATAGGGAATGGAAACTGCTGCTTAAAACCCAATTATAATCCCAAATTGGTTATACAGTTTAAAAACATCATATGGTATTACTATTCATTAAGGAGTTGTATCTCATTAATACAAAGCCGGAACATATTTACAGATTACAGGATTCTTAAACCAGAGGATGTGGGTTTCAATCTATCCCTGTTGGAGCAAGCACATGCTACAACTGTGAAATCCCATGATAGCTCCAGGGCTGCTGATGTGTGGGAATAACCCTAAACAGACCTCCCAGGAAAGACATGGAAGATGGGGGGGAGGGCTAACAAAGGGTCTCAAAATCTCACATTATTCCTATTGATACAGCATTACAAGACCTAAATGGATACCATCATGTCACTATATATAATATAGTGAACAACAACAATATCACAGCTAGAACACATTTCCCCACTAGTTAAGACCTAAGACCACTAGCCAAGAGATTATATATATATATAAAATACAGTATGCGTCATTCTGTCTCAGCAGATGCTGGGGTCTTCATGAATAAGTGAGTGTGCATGAGATCATCCTAACAGCAGTGTGCTGAACACAGGGGGGATGACAGCATGGCTTACACAGGAGCGGAGGGGGAGCACAGCCAATCTCCATCTCACGTGGGATATTACCAGCAGCACAGGCTCCCTTCACATTGGGATGGGGTCCTGTTACAACTAATAATCTGGATCAAACCTGGCTTCTGCTCGGGGAAAAGAGCCCGTCACAGTGTAGTTGGGATGGGAACACTATCCTCAACGCAGAGGACTAACAGGGGTCGAAAGACGGGTCGTATTTATGTGATATTTACAGACAGGTAGACAGACAGACAGATAGGTTGCATACGACAGAGAGAGGTCAATACAGACAGACAGCAACAACACATCATCCTGTGGCATTATAATCACAGGAAGTTGCATCATTATCAACAGCAGCACAAGGCTATATCATATTGCAATTGGCCTTACAAATTACTTTTAATGTCGTCTGTTTTGCTACTGCTCCATTTGCGTCAATTTAGTTCTCTCAGCTGTTGCACAACAGGCTGACCAGTTCCCTAGCCTTCTTACATCTTTCTAACCTCCATCTGTTCTTAACCCGCGTGATGTCCTTACAAATATCGTACTTGGCCACCGGCGGCGCCATCTGATTGTGTATGATTTTGTGTGTTTTTTAATTGGCATTGCTGAGTGTATTTATTTCTTTATTAATAATTTCTTTATGTATTTGTTTTTTTGTGTGTGCCTTTTAACCCTGCTGTTGTCCTCGGGTTTCAAACTCACACCTTGTTGTGTGTTTCAAAGCCGAAAACAAAAAAGGACACAAAATCATACACAATCAGATGGCGCTCTCTGGTGGCATAATTCGATAAAACTAAGGACATCATCAGGGTTAAAAAAAAAAAAAAACTAGCAGGTTTAAAGTCAGGTTTCTAAAAAGGTGTTTGTGACTGTAACTAACCCCAATAACTAAACACAAACAGGATTTGAGTTAATGTGGCGTTTATGAATAGAGTGGAAGAATGGTAATTCTTTCAGTTTTTGCCCAAAATAGGTCAGGTTGTTGGATTGTGGTGTGTTCCCATGTAATTGGCAGAAGGGGAGACTAGTTGAATAAACCCAGAATAAATTACTCCCTGGCTCCCAGACTTTCGGGAATGGGGAAATCCCAGTACAGGGATTGCACCAGAGGAAATGGGTTTGTCGTCTATAGATTCTAGCAACCAATCAGAGGCCTCGCAAGCTTTTGTCAGCCAATCAAGGCAGCAAAGAGGCTTGTGTGCATACCACTGTACAAGGCAAGGTTAGTTAGCATAGAAACTGCTCCTAGGACAATAGACTCATTACACTGTGGCATTCCAGAGCACATGGACTCTCCAGGCGCGCACTCACACACACACACACAGGGTGGGAAATGTCAACTTGTCTGAAACACTGGCATCACTTTGAAGACCCCCAGGCACTGTCTGTCTCAGTGTGTGAGAAGTGGGGGTGGGAGAGATGGAGGAATGATGCTTATTTTTGGAGGCGGGTGGGGCTGGCAACATAGAGGATGAATACTCTTCCCTTTACGTTCCCCCCCAGGCATTATGTAAACTACAAAGATCACTAGTAAAGAGTCATCATCGAATCAGCTGATTTATGAAATAATCTACAGTAATGTAGACATCATTAATAGTCTATTTAATAGTTATTTTATAGTAGCTAATTAAATTCGGAAATGATGGTAAAGCTTATCCTAACTTATTGGGACAGAAACAGGCATCTAGAACAGCGTTTCCCAACCATGGTCCTGAAGACCCCTGCATGATTTAGATGTCTTCCTGCTCCAATACAGATTAATAAGGACACATTCATTTGAATCGGGTGAGCTGGAGCAGGGAGACATCTACAGCATACACGGCATGTTAACTCAGCAGTCTAAAATAAGATGCTTTTTATTTAAGCAATGTAGGGATTTAACAGTTTGATCACATTAAAATGGAGCAGATTCAACTTTGTTCTTCCATGATTTATAACTAAGCAGTTATGTTATAAATGTATCCAGGGAACACTAGTGTGTGCCTGCTCTACCTTGGTGGATTGTATTAATGTTGGCCCAACAGGTTGTGTTGGCTATGGCCTTTTACCTGATTAAGCACGCTAAAACTAATGGTCACCAGAGGAGCATCTGAGTCTGTTATATTTTATACTTCATAAGAATCCCATCCGTTTGGCAGGTTATAACTTCACATTTTCACACTTTGTTTGCACACAATTGGCAAACGTTTGCAAACATATTCAAACAGTTGTTTTGAGTTTGCTGCGAACACAAGCAAGGAGGTAGTTCTCAGCGAACACACATTGATGCTGGACGAAGGGTGACAGACAATTTTGGAATGTTTACACAAAACGGAAAGATTTCGAGTTCAAACCAAACACGGTCGCCACGAAATATGAACGCACCTCTGATAAACCCATAGGCTAAACCTCAGGGGGTATGTGACGCGTGGCCGCATGCTGACCTCCCGCCAGTACAAAGCAGAGAGCAAGAAGGAACTGAGAATGGATTGAAAGAGACAGATAGCAGGCTGGTGTGTGTCATGGGCTGTTGCTAAAAAATAATCTGACCTCATGCCAACTCTTTGGCGCACACACTACACACACACACACACACACAGACAGAGAACAGGAAGTAACTAAATATAGTCCAGATGACTTCCTAACACTGAAAAAGGAGAGGCTAGCACAGGAGGAGAGGAACCATACCATTTTATTCTGCATTACAGACATCTCAGTCTAAAACTTGGATTTCCAGTTTGACAGTCATGGACGTTCCACACACACACACACACACACACACACACACACACACACAGATCACTAACACTGGCAAACAAAGGTAACTGCGGATTCACAACCCAACAATACCACAACTTCTGGGTCCATCAGTATCAGCACAGCCGCAGCCATCACCTCTGTGCAAAGTGGTAAATAAACACATGCGCGCGCACACACACCTGGACACTCCTCTCTATGGCTAGCTAGTCAGGTTTCATAGAAACCTGATCCCCTGTATTGTCTTGCTCCCAGGTTGCTTCACACACACATACACACACACACCCAAGCTGACTGGTTAGACAAGCGAGAGAACATCACAGACCCAGACCAAGCTAGCAAGCAAGACAAATGAGAAGATGAGAGAGATTCTCATTCCTCCATCTATAATTGCACCCCGGCAAGAGTAACTGCATGAATGCAACTGGGGTTTAAGTGGCAGCCATATTGGCTCCACAATTGTGCCCTCGTTGGTCATGGCAAATAATTTAGTTTTTGTCTGGCTGTCGGCAGAATGCAGGGCATGTTGCCATGGTTATTTCATAGAAAAAGGTTGCTGTGTATTTCTGACTGCATGTTGGATGGGTCTAATAGGAAGGTGTGTTACAGGCCAATAGTTGAACTAGCTTGTGGCGGCTTATTCATTTGTTAAGATCTCCCGCTGAAAAGTACAGCAACTAAAAATATTGTCTGCTCATAGATGCTCACAAAACTTGCAAGCTTACCTTTTTGGTTTTGTTTGTTTTTGTCAATGCCGCAAGGTTTCTAGTTTCACCATATCTTTGAATGCCATCAAATGGCACTGACAACATTTTGGTTAGTTTGTAGTGTAAACTCAAAATGTCAGACTATATTAAAGCTACGTAAAACAAGCTTCTGTATTAGGGATGAATTAATATGAAAATTGCAGCAGATATTGATTATTAATGTTGCTGTTATGGCTGAGTGAGATGCCCCCAAACCTCAGATTGGAGGCATCTCAATGAACACCCTCATCCTTCCCGCCTCCTTTTTATCCTCTGTGATGATTACAGATTTGGACAGATTTGGAAAGTAATAAGACATTAAAACACTGGAATGGAAAGGTGTCATGGCAAAACAGTAAATGACACTTAACTTCTAGCCCCACATCATAACATCTTGCTAATATTTTAGTCTCACTATGACAATATCCTGAAGTAACACATTTCCAAGGATCTCAAATAAGATATATGGTTTCGGAGTTAAGGCTGGCATCACCGCTGTTGTGCTTGTATTAACATTCATCCATGACCATCATATGCAAAGAAATCCAAATGGCTTACTGACCAATACCAATGTTTGCCAATATATTTTGCATCCCTAATAATATATTCTAATTAGTGTAACAACTGATCTTCATAATCCACAGAAACCCGCAGCATAACAGCAAAGCTTCACTTTCCTATTTTTACAAACAATCCCACTAACTGGAAAGCATCTCTTCGAGAGCCATGCAAACCCCTTTGAATGCAAATTCATTTAAATGTTTCATCCATTATATATTCTCCCATTACAGTATATACACAGTACTGTATATCTGTGGCTGAGCATGACTGGAGCCCACTCTTGAGACTTTGGCCCCATGTCATGCGACTTCCTGACAGGAAGACAAGCAAGGGACAGAAAGAATGTATTCCTTCATCCGTCAGCCTTGTGGTGAGCAGATAGCTCAAACAGATCAAATTAAACCCTGCCTCCTTGATATCGACCCATGAAGCACAAAACACCAATACTGTGTCTTAGACCAGAAGGCAAAGGAGAAGGCAAACACAAGGCATACTTCAAAAACATATGTGAATAACTTGGTGGTAGTGTGCACAGCTGATCCAGGTTAGACACAGGTGCAGCACTAAAAAAGAGGTCAGGTATTAAGTATCGTACATTATATTTATATAGCACATTTTCACAGACAACAAGTCACAAAGTGCTTTACAGTCAAACCAATGAAATGACCAACAAAAAAACACATTACAGTACAAACTCCAATGCAAATATGAAAGCATATCTTTTTTAGAGTAAGACATGAGTTATTTTCTGTCATATGCATGTTATGTTAAAAATGTAATGGTGATGTTAATCTGTGTGTGTGACTATCAGCCATACTGTAGGTTAAATATTAAACACACATTAGTTGAATATATTCCTAAAAGCAGACTGCAACTGCAATGACACCCAAGTGTCATTCGGTAACTGCTACAAGCAAGCCTAACTACCAAATTGACCTGTATCTAGTTACTAAAAGCCATTAACGGTGTAGTACTTTCCAAATGGTTAGGAGTGGCCTTTGAGAAAGTCAAACCACTAGCCTCCAAGATGTATTAAATGCCATTCCAGTTTGTTATCACCACCCACACTACTTTTGCCACACAGCTCTAACATTTGGGCTATTTAAGAAAAGGCTGCTGTTACTTTTGACAACCTTTCTCTATAAGTTCATTATAGAGAAGTAACACACAGAAAATATTTATATAATGTGATGGTATAAAACAATTACTTAATGGCTTATTATTCACAAGATAACTGACTTTATGTGCAGTGCTGATGCGCCTTTTTCTAAACTGTATTATGGTTATTGCTGGGTAACTAAATAAGACATATCTAACCAAGCACTCCATTGACAGACAGAAGCAGCAGGTTCCCTAGATAACTAATATCCACATTAAATCGCTGTTGAACAGGTAGCCTGTGTTTATATGCAACACAGCACACATAGTTTTACAGGGCCCTGTATTTTCAGCAGTAAAATAAATGACCTGGCAATGTTAGTTTCGTCATATGTACAGTATGTTGGGAAAAGACAAAAGACATTGTGTGTGCACTTGTATGTGAATTTGACCATGCAGTGACTTAGGATAGCTCAACAGTATGTCGAGCTATCCTAAGTCACTGCATAGATGTAAGTCACTGCATAGATGTAAGTCACTGCATAGATGTAAGTCACTGCATAGATGTAAGTCACTGCATAGATGTAAGTCACTGCATAGATGTACAAATGTAAGCCAAATCAAATAGCAATTATCAGTGTTCTAGCGCTCTCACGGAAAGAAATAGTACCACCTAAAAACAAAAAGTTATGCAAAACATGACAATAAATGTAGCATTTGGCTATATCTGTTCATTGTTATAGTAGTGGTCTCTTTGTGCTGTTGGCTGGTCATCACGGCATGTGTTGGGTAGCAGGTCTGGTGAAGGGTAGAGGTACTGGCCTACGCATCTCTTGTGTATACACTATACACAGCATAAACACGGTCTGTTTATGCTACCTAAATGTAGGGCAGATTCCCTGCTCAAAATCCTTACATTCCTTGTATCTATTTTGTTTATATTTAACCTTTATTTTACAAGGTTACTCTCATTAAGTTTCTCTATTACACAAACTGGCAACAGCCATGTTGTCAGACAGAAATATAAATAAAAATTGAATGGCTCCTTAAAAATGACAGTGCTTCTGTATTTCTTCAAATCACTGAAATAACTAAAGTGTGTGCATGTGTGTAAGAGGGCCAGGTTAATGAAAAGAGAGTAAGTGGTAAACTGCTGCCTGACACACTTTCATTCTCTCTCAGTCTGCCATTATAACAATGGCAGATAAGGAGAAGTGTTAACAGATTAACAAACAAACATCCATCCTAACTCAATAAGACTAGCAGTTTACATGTAATGCACACATACTGTACACTCAGACACACACACGGTGAATGTGTGTGCACAACTAAATACTGTACTGTAGGTTTGACTGTCTGTCTCATGTCAGTCACCTGCTCGGGAGTTTTTATTAGCCCATAAAAAAAAAAAAATAAAAAAAAAAAAAAATAAAAAAAAAAGGTGGCATCATTTTATATTTCACATCAGCACCACCTCTACTGAACATGAAAAGACAACAGGTCAGGGGTATTAAACAGCATTCCTGGTAATGTTGTTTGTTCTGATCTGTCCACAGTACAGTGAGCACCTAAACAGAGCTGAGTGTAGCCAGTTTACCATTTGAGTGGTTTACTACACAGCAATGCAAGGACAGCAACTGGAGTATAATAATGAGAATAATAAATAATAATAATAATAATAATAATAATAATAATCTTTATTTGATTGTTATTATCATCCATCCATCCATCCCTTATCATCATGGATGGATAGATTGTTATTATCATCATCATCATTATCATCTTGTTTGCTTATAGAGATTAAAGCACTATTATTTGAAATCAATTATCAGATAGATTTTCATGGAATCCACTGTGACAAAAAAGGTTTAGTCTAATGACCGGGCACGACATTTTTCAGGAAAGAAAAAACAAAATACACCAGAAAAAGATTCCAGAATCTTCCACCAAGTTTCCATGTGTTCCTAAGCCTGTGCTTTTCCCCCTCTGGCTGATTGAAGCGCTGCTGACTAATAATAACCAGTTGACAGAAAAGACTGACGGACTGACTGCAGAGATACGGTGGTCACTGAGCCTGAGCATAGGGAAAAGCAAAAACCTTGTCTATGGGGAAAAAAGTAATAGCGCTAAAGGGTCTGGAACTGTTTCAAAACATTGGTTGATTCAGCGTTCATTTCCTGGAAAGAAGAAGTTTTGCACTGAGAAATGTTAGCCAAAGAATTCTGCCGACAGCATGGAGATGAATTAGCAGATTCCACTTATATTAGGTTAGATTTACAATCCAGTATATATACATAAAAAAAGGACAGAACATCCCATTATTAAAATGTACTTTTGTTAAACCTTTGACTCTTTAACTTCTTTACTGTACTTAACTACTGTATTCAACTTAGTCCTGACAGCCACTGAGGTAGGATGACTTAATCTTGATGAAAGGACTCAATGGTTAATGGTTCAATTGCACATTAAGACATTGTCAGAGAATGGCATTAGCTGTCCAATATACCAGAAGTAATACAATATATTCTGTTCTAGAAAACATTGTCTACATGAAGGTGGACTTGGCACTGTCTTATTGTGCCAATTGGACAGTAATCAGTGGTTCACTGGAGGAAGTTAATTTTCTTAAAAGGTTCTTGTATGCTGTTACCTGTAATTCTTTCTATAATCCCCCCACCCAACTGCAATTATTTTGACCGTAAATGGAATCAAGACATGCCCAATTGTAATTTTCAATTAGCCTAGGTCTGCCACCTACAGAGAAATTTAATTTATGCAGAGAGTCAGGAACAGACACCATTCATCAAAAAACAAGCACAGTATATGTGATCAGAATATTCACCATGCCAGATTTTTATTCTGTGCCCAAAGCATGTTTCTTCTTCTGTGTCTTCTCTATTTCCTATTAATAGGAAGGTGTTTTCCTCTAGGACAGAAGGAACATAAGCACACTTGGAATTAACAACCCAGCAAATGCTGGTTTGTTTTCATCTCTGGCTGGTAAACTGGTCTCGACTCAACTGCCAACCACAGTGACAGACAGACACTTTGCCAACCAAATGCAGAGTGGAGATTCTTTACACCGATTTATATGTTAAGTCCTATCGGAATATACACGTTTATTAAAGTAGTTTAGTGTGTAAAATAAAAAAAAAGGCTGGTGTTGTGAGTTGACATAACCAGCACAAACTGTAGCCTCAACCCAAAAGAAAATGAAGCTAAGCTCATTCCCACTTTCATTTGGGTGGCATCCCACTGTGTGGGACTGCCATACAGCTGTCTGGATTACTGGTAGTTGTGGGGACTAGATTCAGACAGATCCATCATGTTGGTTATGTCTCGTTTGTGCTTTATATAGTCATCTTATGACAATTCACAAACTTTCCATGCAGCAGTGAGAGCTTGACCAAGCTCAATTTAAAACTGTAAACACAGAGGAACAGAAACATCCCTCTCTCTAATTAACAGAGACATCAACACCCACTAGGAGGAATTCAGACGTGTGAAAACACACACGCCTTCGAGTGACATCGGTCCGCACGCGCACACACACACGCACACTAACACACACACACCTCTGACATTACAAGGGACTTGGCCAGAGGGAGTGTAACAGCTTGCAGTGTCCGTGCCAATGCCCTGAACTTCCATGTGACTTCATTCACACACACACACAGTCACCTGCTAGGAGCCAGACTGCTGCTCGGCTAACCACATAGAACAACCATCTAGCCTATACTGTACCCCGCCAAAGTAAAAGAAGTGACATGATGCGCATCAGTCAGTTGGGGGTCTGAGGCGGACAGAAAGCGGTGCACGCAGCATGGCCTCTGCTCACCGACGCCACACACACATGGATGCGCAGGCCAGCAGAGGCTGCACGCATGCGCATGTCTCATGCCACAGGAAGCCAGTTCACTAATAGGATGTAGTTGGCTTGCTTTGAAACATCACCTGGCTTTTTGCCAACATGCATTTCATGGGCTAATACATAAATAGATAAATAATAATAATTACAATAATAAATCAGAAAATGTTATGCTTTTAGGCTGCCATGCTGACATGAACATCATGGCTGGGGGCGATAAAGGAGCCCAGGATGTATCTTCTGACTTATATTACGTAAGGTAAAATACCTGTGACACGTAACATTCAACCCCAGAACAGAGCTCTGAAGTCTGACTCGGTCTGAATGTATTATAGCAGTGGCAAAAACAAGGCTTCAGAATAGTATTTAAATGACGTCTTCGCTGGCATTATGCCCCGTGTTTTGCCCCTGGGATGTGGAGATTGTTGCAGAAACTAAATATTAAACAATCATGTTTTTAGTGCAGGAATTGGCCCATCTCCAGTGTGCAAATATGTCATGCCATGTGAGTCTCATCATCTAAGAAATAGTGCAAATGTTTGATTTGTCAACAGAGGTCTAATAATGTAATTGGAATAATTAGTAGATTATGTGCCAATTAATATAGCTGCTGTTAAAATAGCAAATATCTAACACTGCCCATGTACAAATCACACAACAAACCATTGGATATGGTGATTGTTTCCAAGCCTGTGAGCCCTCTGCTGCACACCATTAATGCATGCATGTACACACTTACAGACGTGTGTAAGTGTGTGCTCGCGCAAAAAAGACACTGCTCAGGACATAGGAAGCTGCGAGTTGCCAACTGTGATTCACTGAGAGCAACGTTACAAACACCCCCAAATACAACCAACTTCATTTGTTACACGTTGGGCAAAAAAACAGTCATTTTTGCATTATAATATTGACCAAAATCATTGGCTACCATTTGGGCTCTTTCAGAGAACAAGGGGCAGATACTTTGTGGGGGTTGTTGAGAAGATACGCACAAGCAGGCACGGATACCCGACCTGAGATGTACTGTATTCAACAAAGAGCAGAGAGCAGTACACCCATCGAGCCAATAATACCCTCGTATAAATAACTCTGGGTTACTAATTTAGCTGTGGACTTACATGAAGTCATACAATATGAGTCATATCCAGTCATCCTGCCTATTCGAACACCATCCCCATCATTATCCCACCCTTACCGTGGAAGTTATGGCAAAAGATGGGATAGCAACCACATTACATGGCACTTATCGATCAATCCAGGAAATTGATTTGAGGATGTATGTTAATTACATTGTTCCAATACGGGTCTTGAATGAAACGATCTTTTAAGCAAGCTTCCTTGGCTTTGATGTCCCAAGTCCCGACCAACGATCAAACTGGGTGTGACATCCAAAATCCGACAATATATTTCTTTATAACCTGCCTACTGTTACTGTACAGCACCACAACCGGATTACTGCAACGTGTCTTTTTGTATATCTGGGCTACCTGGCCAGTATGATTCTCTTGACTTGTATGACATTAGTGTGTGCGGGACTCGCCTATTGTTCAGATCGCTGTCACTAAGGTGCACTGTAAGGATTAGCTCACTGGCTAACAACCAGCCAGCTAGCGCTAGCTATCCGCCTTACAATGCTAAAGGTAACACAGTACCTACCTTCCTCCACTTCCAAATATGTCTGTGTTGTCCGTGCAAAAAAGAACAAGTAAAACATATAACCACATACTTTTGCCAAAACACGAGTTAACAATGCAAACATACCCAGAGCTCCGTCCCCCAACTCATTGCTGATTCTCCTTCTAAGTTTCCCCCAGATTTGACGCTGTATTCCCCGCTTAAACTCCGACAGGACTGCTGCTGCTTCCCAGATCCCGTGTGTGTGACTGTGTCGCGTCTGCAAAAACACACGTACACACAGACAAGGCACAGGCGCACGCGCGCGCACTCACGCAAACACACACACACACACACACACACATACACACACACACACGCACACGCACACTCCACTCCCTTCCTCCCAGGCTGAATATTGGAATCACCGGAGTCGCCCAAACAAAATAAGGGCTACGAATAATGATGCATATTGAAACCACATATTTCATCCACAACTCACAATAAAAAATCTTAAAATTGTTTACATTTAGAACAATATTATGAATTCGGAACCAATTATTTTTTTTGCATGTCTGTAAAATCTATATATTCACTGGCACTAGCAGCTAAATTATATTGACAGTTTGTATTAATTTCTTCACAAAGAAGGAAGAAAGAAGAAAGATTGGCTGTTTTTACGCATTTTGTTTATTCTGCATATAATATGTTTCATTAATCAATATATGAGACATATTGTGATTGAATTGCAGAGATTGTTATCTCTGGTAGATTTGTTTAGTTTTCTTTAGATTCACAGTGCTCTTGGTACGCGACTAGAGCAGGACCCATTATTTGAAAATACCACCCCTCAGTGGGAAACGAGGGTCACTGCAAGCAGTACAGTAAATGGAACTATACACCGTTTTTGTTTCTGTCTGAACAATTTTAAACGTAACACAATCAAAATATGTAGTTCTTTGTTGTGATTTGATTTTAAATTTTGTTTGGTTAAAGTCAAATATGTACCGGTGTATAGCAAGGTAAGAGCAGGTTCTGGTCTTCCGTCGAACATTGGTTTATGTGTAGACTATACATTATGCGTACGAGCAAGATGTTGAGGTGTCTCCACGACCTTTGACACATTAGAATGTCGTGCACTGTCCTACTGGTACGGTATTTATTGCAATTGATTGTAAATAAGCACTAACAGTACAGTAATACAGTTCTGGCTGAATAAAAGCGTCAGCTAATTTACCGTCATTGCAGTCAGCAATAACACTTTGTCAAGAACCTCATTTATTACAACCATAGAGAGATTTTAGATTTCACAAAGAGAACATACATTTCTTGAACTCACTGATGAATCTCGGTATAATCATAGCCTAAATTCTTGGAAGATGTAGGCCTATGTTATGCAATTTCCTACTGTGATTTGCCTTGGTACTGTCTAGTCTTTGTCTGAGGAAATATATGCCCTTACATTATCATCTCACATTAAGGGCTTTATGGAGGACACATAAAAAACACAGGTAGCCTAAATCAATCACATGTGCTTCAGCATTTCTGTGTGCTTGTGGTGTAACAGTGCTATAAATGTGGACATAATATATATCCTAAACAAGAATGATGTGTTAAAATGTATGTTACTTTGCTGCAGGTGCCCAGAGCGATGTTTTAACTTAGCCTGTCGCTGCCCTAACCAGTCACAGCTCATCACACACAGGCTAGTAAAATACACTTTACAAGTTGACCTATTGAATGTTTATCTTGGTTTCTTTTCCAGACGTTTTCTGTAACTGACATAAATGGGCTTATTAGACCTATGTTTTTAGAGGATATGTAGGGGAGCCCTTGCTATAGAGGGTGTACAGTGAGGGCATGTGCTCAGGTTCAAGGTTCAAACCAAAACACCACTGTTTTTGTAGGCACAAATTGAAGAGTGTCCCATTAACTAAAGGCAACATTTAAATATCTGATTTATTTAGCAGGTTAGGAGCACCTCATTGGCAATGTTTCACTCGATGTATGGGTTCTTTAGCCAGAGGGAGGAGAGCGTTACCCAGTGCCTTTCCTATTCTGGACCAGCCCCTCCAGCCAATACACCAGCATGTCTATGAAGCTAACCTCCGCAACAGCGCCACCTGCCATAACAAGTAGGGTGTCTTCCTTATTTTCTATTTCAGTATATTTTATACATACATTTACATTGTTCCTCATTACGCCTCCACTGCAATGGATTGATATTTTGTCCTGAAACCAGCCATGGGAATGATTGGGTATTTTAAAAATAAATAAAATGTATTTTTATAAAATACATTGGTATTTCTCTGTCCAATCATCTCACAAGGCTATTTGCCTGCGTTCCCCTACCCTTTATAGGTACGTGGAGCTGAGAGAGAAGGTGCTGAAAGGGGGTGGGGACAAAGCCATCGCCAGGCACACCCAGAGGAACAGAAAACTACTGGTCAGGGATCGCCTTCGCCTCCTTTTAGATGATGAGGACTTCCTGGAGCTGTCACCATTCGCTGGTTTGGGTCTTCCGTATGGAGACATCCCATCAGCGGGCTGCCTGACTGGTCAGAAATGAATTCAAATGTTATTGATATTAAAGGTGCTCTGATTGATGTGTGTGTGTGTGTGTGTGTGTGTGTGTGTGTGTGTGTGTATTAAAGGTACACTCATTGATGTCTGCGTTGAAGTTTGAGTCTCAGAGTGATCTACCCCCTACAGAGCTCATAGCCATGCATCCTTCTCTTCCCCTTCCCTAGAGCTGCATGCACTTTCCCGCAGTGTTTCACTCTGTAAACTGGGACCTGGGGCATGGGGTTCTAGAATGCAGTGGGTCAGTAAAGTATCTTTCTGTGTAGCCTGTAAAGACGGTCCTGCGAAGACGTCTAAGCAGACACATTAACGCAAAACACCTGTTGTGGACATGGGCTTTGACAGCTTAGCAGAGAAAACTATAAAATATTCACTGCTGACAGACTAGACAGACTCAAGGAGTGTACCTTTTAATAATTGAGAAAAAAACGTAACTTTTTTTAACCATCAAACGTTCTATTCTACATACTGTAAGCCTTTCATTGAAGGATTTTATGAGACAGTAGAATGATTGAGAACAGGTATATTATATATACAGTATTCTGTTGCAAAATCAAGTTATTTTATGCCCTTGGTTTGTTTTTTGGGTTTTTAGATTGGTGGGCATTTGATTATTGTTCTGTATCAGATAGCATTTTCCCAATTAACATTTTTAACAATTAGTGAATGACACACCATTTGTGTGTGTGTCTGTCTTTGTATATCAATTTAGGCGTAGGCAGGATCAACAGTCTGTGGTGCGTGTTTATCGCCAATGATGCCACAGTCAAAGGTGGCACGGCTTATCCAATCACAGTGAAGAAGCAGCTACGGGCCCAGGAAGTGGCAATTCAAAACCGTCTCCCCTGCGTTTACTTGGTTGATTCTGGGGGGGCCTTTCTCCCTCTTCAGGTTAACACACACAAACACACACACACACACACACACACACTTAACTCTCCTGCTGTCCTAAGGCATTTCAGCAGACTACCAGCAGAAGGAGCCAACCGCGGAATTTCATATGTCCGTCATTTTGACCTATAAGACAGCGGGAGGGTTAAAAACCCCTTCCAGTGAAAATCTAATTTAATTTTTTTAACCATGTCTTTATGGTGTTTTATGTGTGCTAGAGGATATTTTATGAGCTAAATATAAGTGTCCGAGGGTTTATGATTTAAATATGCAGTGCACCAATAGCAATATGAAAAAAGTGAATTCAAAAAGCCAGTTCTTTCTACATAGAAGAACGGAGGAACCAATGCTACAGTATAACTTGTTATTTTATAAATGCAGAGTCAAAGGTGACAACAGGTAAGCCCTAGCTGCAGCTGGCCAACAGACTTGAGCGGAGATGGGGAGTAGTCAAATCTGCATATTCATAGATCCACACATACTAAATGAGGCATAGGTGTAGAGTTGGAACCAAGATACATTTATTTTAAGGCCATAGAGGGATTGTTTTCATGAAATAAACTTCAAAATATGTAATTTTTAGGAACAGAGATGATATTTTAGTGGTTTAATGAATGACTGGTGAGGAACTTTAAGTTGTTGTAAACCATTGGAGTTTAGGTTTTGACCAATGAAAACATTTATATAAAATTACCGGATAACAGCAGATTTTGACAAATATACCTAAACTGGCCAGTCTTCTTGAATGTACTGTAGCTCAGCACATTCCACTCACATGCAGTATATTGTATTGCTAACAATGTGTATTTTGTTTGTGTACGATTATCCAGTCAGAGATCTTCCCAGATAAAAACCAGGGAGGGCGGACCTTCTTCAATGAAGCTATTATGTCAGCTATGAAGATCCCACAGGTGAATAAAGTCTAACTCAACATGCTAAAATAGGGATATGTAGTTTGTTCACAGGGAGAGGTTTGTATATTTTAGAATTAGCCATTAGATTAAAAAAAAGTAACATTAAAGACAATTTATTAGCCTGCATATGCTTATTTTGACATGTATCATATTTATTGTGGTTTAGAATAGTTTTCTTTAACCCTCGTAATGTACTCAGAAATATAGTATTTAGCCACACGGCGGCGCCATCTGATTGTGTATGATTTGTG